>CAICTM010000667.1:0-53742 GCA_903772945.1 Seminavis robusta
GTGGACAGCAGACAAGTGGCCAGCATTGCTGCCAGAGGCAGCCTGTAACTCAGCACGAGTCTTATGTCCAGCAGTTAGATGCCTTTTTATCACCCTTGGTCCAGAACTTGCACTTGTCACACCAGGACTCCTCCACACCATTCCTGGTGCGAGTATGAGGTTCATTCTCCGAGGGAGGGGTGCGGCGTGCCTGACGGTCACCATTGTTCTGGTTCCATGTTGTTGTTGTTATTGCTGTGTGTGTTTCCTATTGGAACCATGTTGCCACCAGTGACCTGTCAATTGCCACTGTTGGAATGTTTTGCGTATTGCGACCAGATTGTTGTTATTGCCATTGTTGTTATTGTGCCATGGTTCCACCGGTTGCGTTTCTAAAGTTACCAACACTGTTTCAAGCATTGAAACACCCTGCAGAGCCTTGAATGTGATCAGGTTTCCTTGTGGAGCCTTCAAAGCTGGAGAGTATAGTCACGATCCAATGCTGAGCGCCAACAAGCATGAATGGCCTTCATGGCATCACGCCAAGCCTCAGACTCCTGGATGGCCAGTTGTCTGAGCCTGAATGGCAATCTGCAATTTGAGGTCAGAGCTGTATGTAAAGTAGCCAGGTACAAAGCAGCCATATCAGGTGGAGCAAAGCCACTTCCATCAATGATCCTCATAGCTGCTTCAGCTTCTTGTTTGTTCTTCAACATTTTCAGCAGGAACATTCTTGATAAGCTGCTTTTGAATGGATTCTGTCATGGTACGGACAACTGCAGGATTGTTGGAGTAAACAGACACGACGGAAATCATACAGAATCATGATGCCATTCTGGGACCTGAGGATATCTTTGTCACAACTGTAGAGCATTTCCTTGGATACAGAAGCCTTCAAAATGGTAGCAGCATAGCTAACATTGGCCTTGTCATAACTGCACACTTGGTGACGTCCGTATGACTTGGCAGCAACATCATAGTCATCCAGATTGTAAACACCACTCTGCAACAGCTGGTCACACAAGTCTTTGGCAACATCTTCGGTAAAACCACCCAAACTCCTCTAGAAGCTTGACTTCCTTGCCTTTCACCTTGTCAACATAGGTAAATAGATAAGAGATACCTCGGTCTTCTGCAATCTCACCGAACTTGTCCCATGAGTCAATCCAGAAGCACTGTCAGCTTCAGAAGACAGGCAGAACTTGTATTCATCTGGAAGAGGACTAGTGATGGCTCGCTCCAAAGCATTCACACTGCGAAAGTCACTGAAGCTCTTTAATTCAGCTCGCATGCATGAGTAACTGAATGGACTATCCTTGTCATCATGGGCTCCAAAACCAGTCCAGGCAATACCATTCTTGATGTTACCCACTCTGGGTTTGGTAGGACCAGTGTCAGTAGTCATCGGGACTCTGTTTTTTTTTTTTTTTTTTATTATTGACACGTCTCCGGCTCAACTTCACTGATTTTCCTCAGGTCAGCTGATTCGAATACTTCACCAAAGGAATGCCCTTGAGTACCTGCGACAGACTTCAACAAGCCTTAGCTGATTAAGGACAAAAATGATTCGTCGAGGATCATATTCTTGTCTGCAGCCATGTACTATCCCATGTTATTCGACAGTAAGGAAGCGTTGATAACGGTACGGTAAAGCTGAGGCAATGATCGGTCTCAGCAACTTCACCCACCACATTCGGGTGTAGCAGCACCAATACTTAATCAATACCTTTGGGCTCACTGACCTGTTTGAATACTGTATTGTAGACTCTAGCTAGTTGGTTTTCAACCTTCACTATTTGTCAATTATGAGCTCAGATTCTGAGCTTTCCTATTCTAATCTTGCGTAATTCCTGCTGAACCAGGTCATGCACTCCAGCTGACCAGGTCATGTGCTAAAACATAAATACGAATACCAGGTACGATATGGGATAGATACGAATACCAGGTACGATGTGGGAGTAGGACCCAGTCACAGTTTGCACTGCTCATGCAGAACAGTTTCACAACACTAACGATGCTTTCCTGATCCACTTGGCTACCCTCATCGCCGTCGCTTGCGTAGTCCTCACTGTTATCACTCATTCTTTCCTTTGTATTGTCTCCTTTCTCTTGTCTCTTGTCTCCACAACTTGTTTGATGAGGTTGGGGTTGTGAGGCAGTGAATCTATTTCGGTGCAGCTCCTACCGTATCTGTGGCTCGACAACGGCGGGGAAGGCAGGCCTCGTCGAAGAGCAAAGAAAGGAGCCATTGACAGTTGGCAGATGGATGCACCGTCCGGGATTATCCGTTGAGGGGAAAGATTGTCCGAAGTGTCCAAGACCTTCCTTCTATTACATAGCTCGTTCCTTTCTTTTAATAAAAAGATCTTTCGTTCTCTTGGTAACGACTTTTGATGCGACTTTGGTGCTCCTGTGCGACTTTATGCCGATTTTGGCGATTTTCAGTCCTATGACCGGGCCTTCCCGGTACCGGAGCTACTGTATTATTATTATAATAGTCTTCCGATCCAACTCGCCAGCCACTGGTTGGAGGGTCGAATGACGCACTAAGTTTCTTCGTGATTGATTTTATTAGGCTGTTTTCCCTCGTGAAACGCGAAGGCTACTGTATCGGCAGCCCTGGCCGGCAATCCAGGTGCTGACTTCCGGGCTACCGGTACCGGGACGGATCTAGTCGAACGCTGCGATGGCCAGTCGAGTCCACCTTTGGCTACCGTATTTTTTACCGATAGCTCAGGGACACGGGAGGAGCACGCATGAAGCATGGAACGAATGCTGGTCCCATTCAAAATAAGCATTTTCGCAGTAATTACTAGCAACAAAAACTTCGTAGTAAAACAAGCAAAGCATCATCTCCTGGCATTACCATGTTGCAGGCTCCGCATAAGCCATCCAGTACATGTTGCTTGAAGGCTCATTCGTTGCCACTACCCTTGTTGTCATTCTCATTCGCAGCTCCCTGAGCTTCTCGTAGTTTCATGAGAAGATACTCCAAACTTTGAATGGGTGGATACTTTGGCTGTTGACCTTGGGGGACAAACTTGGGGTGGACTGAGCAGATTGTTTCCTTGTCGGGATCGAAAAAGACGGCAATGCTGTATCGGTAGGAGTTGCGTGCTTCTGGTTTGACAATGACACGGTGCGCCGTTGCACGCCATACATCGTTGGTCCAACGAGCCATGAGAGCTCCCGTGTTGACCAGAACCGAGCAGGAGTCATCCTGTGCCATTTCCGCCAAGGTAGCCTCATCAAATATGACGTCTTTCCATCCGGATATAAACATGTCATCCGATCGGTTCACCAGAGAGCCACAGCCAAGATCTCCTCCTTCAATGGGCTTGACCTGTAGGCCATGCGACGACTTGTCTTGTAAATTGTGGACAAACAGAAATGTGTAGGCTCCAAAGTCGGTGTGTTCTCCCACGCGAATGGAGGAACTCGGATCCTTGGCGTCCGAGTCTGTTGTAGGACACGGGGGATAGCAAAGCATCCGCAAGGTACACAAATCCATCTTGGTCATGGTTTTGGAAAAGTAGTCCAGGTCCAATCCCAACGCTACTGCACAGCATTTGGAGAATTGTTGGCTTAGCAAAGTTATCTGTTCCCAGAACTGTGTGGAAGCTTCTTGAAAGCCTGGTGGCGTGCCCTGAAATAAATCCGGATTGGAATCCGGTTGGCGTACATTGAACACTTCCTTGAGATCTGCTGCACGACGACGGTTGAGAGCTTCACTGCCCAATCCATTGTAGCCAATATTGGCAATCGGGTCCAGTTGCTTCAATCCTGCCTTGAGCTCATGCGTCATTCCAAAGAGATTTTGAGAAGCGTCAAAGGTTGTTGCCAGGGCTTGTCGTGCAATCCCTGTATTGCGCAAGCACACAAACCCATGTGTACGACAAGCGTTATCAATGGCGTTGGCAACCGACTGTTGTTCCGGAGAGGGACTCTCCGCGCCGTTCGAAGCACTGGAAAAGGGGGCAAAATCTACCACTGGCAACTCAAAAGTACCAACCGCTTCGCTGCTTCCTTCTTTCATCTTGTTGGATGGATACAAAAAGCACTCGTATTGTACGTATGGCAGGGATGCAAAGCACAGGATTTCTAATCGGAAGAAGATACCTGGGAGGAGGATCTTCCTTTCGGCAGAGATGTTTTGCGCATAGAAGAACTCGAGCCCTAACTAAACACGTGTTGTTTTTAGAAAAGCGAGCAAGAGTGCTTTCAGCGTTTTAAGGGTTGTACCTGGTTCCGGTACAGCAGCATGCATACATGTGGTACATAGATGAGCTCCTAAATCTTTTTGAATCGAACCGTTGGCTCTTAAACAAAATGGCGGGAAGCTTGTTTTGTTGGCGGTAAGGAATGCATGCCAAAGGAGTTGATGGGGTCTTGGATCCAACTCTGTTTCGAGTGTTCTGGGAGCATATACGTCTCTTCTTTCCAAAAGTAGACAGCAAGTAGTCTAGCAATCTACTACTAGATACATTTCGTTGCCACCATGAAGATTGAGCCCAGCAAGAACGATGCCGCGAGCGACGTGGAGAAGGACGCTCCCAAGGAGGTTCCAAAGCCTCGTCAGAATGTTGGATTTGCTACCATTGCGGCGGTTCTTCTCTTCGTTGGAGTAATTCTCGCCATTGTTCTGCCCCTGACTTTGATGAACCAATCTTCGGACAAGCAGGTCTCGGAGATTAACTCGTTGCCTTCCGCCACGGGTCCTTTGGATTTACTCCGCCAAGATCTCCCCGAATCCACGCTACGAAATGTGGACAATGATGAGAATTCCCCGCAAGCCCAAGCATGGGCCTGGTTGGAGGCTCATCCCGACTTGGTGGATTTGGAGGAGTGGAGAAAGAAGCAGCTCTTTTCTTTGGTTACTTTCTATTATGCCATGCAAGGACCCAACTGGACGGATAGTGTTTGGCTGAGCTACACGGATGACGAATGCCAGTGGTTCGTGTCCACGGACAACAACGTTGCTTGCAATGACCAGAACGAGGTCCAATCCGTTGTCGTCCGCAACACTGGAGTTCCAGCAAACCAAACCATTCCTCCCGAATTGGCCTTGCTGACTCAGCTAAAGACGCTCCAGTTGAGCAACAATCAGATTGCTCAATCATTCGAAACTCTACTCACATCTACCCTGGTTCCGATGGAACACCTCGCAGAACTGTCCTTGGACCAGAATCACCTGGAAGGATCCATCCCCACAGAATTGGGCTTGATGAGCAACAGCCTCATCAGTCTCCGTCTTTGGGACCAAAACTCCAAACTCGTTGGTAGTATCCCCTCGGAGATTGGGCGACTGAGCCAACTGGAAGTGCTGGATCTGGGAGTCAATGATTTCACTGGCCAGATTCCTAGTACCATTGGATTCCTGACAAGCCTCACATCGTTGCTGTTCCGCAAGAACTCTCAGTTGGCCGGAACCCTTCCGCCGCAGATTGGCCTCCTCACCAAGCTCACAAAATTGGATTTTGGATATTGCACCAACATGCAAGGCAGCATCCCGACCGAGTACGGGGCACTCTCCAAGCTAGCGGATCGTTCCATTTGGCTCAACCGAAACTCGCTCACCGGGTACGTATTGTATTCCTCTATACTTGCTTGCGTTTGTTTGTTGTGGCTGACCACAAAATCTAACTCGTCCCGTCTCGATTCATGTGCACCATACCAGGACCATTCCAACTGAAATTGGACGTTGGACCGATATGGGCTTGCTGTTGGTCAATGGCAACAACCTCAAGGGGGCCATCCCCACCCAGATTGGTTTGATGGAAGGCCTCGAAGAAATTTCCATGTATGAGAACCAGTTGGAGGGTCCGATTCCTTCGGAACTGGGGTTGTTGACCGACACCAAAAAGAGATTGTGAGTTTCGTGTGTTTTTTTTTTGTGTTTGGTGTGGTTGTGTTTTTCGCCACAGCTCATCTTGAATTCGCGCAACCATTTTTTCTATTTACAAAAAGGACACGGGTCTACCTGTACGACAACGCCCTGACAGGACAGGTCCCGACGGAACTGGTCTCCTTGTGGGAAAATGGCTCATTGGAGGGCTTGCGTCTGCAGAACAACGACTTGTCCGGTACTATCCCTGAGGGACTCTGTGGCATGGGCAAGGTGGAGAACCAAGACGATTGGTGGGAACATGGACTGTGGTTTGATTGCAACGACAAGCTCTGTGGCTGCAGCTGGTGTCCTTGTGCTTAACTATTATACTGATACGATCGGTATCATGAGACTGGGTTGAATCGATTTGATTTGAACGTTCGACCTGGTTTGTCTTTATGAGTAAAAGAATTGGATGTTACGTGTAGGTTTCTTGGAGAGCTTGCTTGATTGGATGATTCGAGCGAGCAACAAAAAGTTTTGCACAAGTAGTTTCGTTATTTGAAAAAGGGTAAAGTGCTAGGATGAACTCTTCTCAAAATGTATCAATGGCTGCCAGACAACGAGAGTGAAGGCAGCACATGTCGAGCTCATAGAGACATCAATGCACAGCAGCCTACTAGCTAGCTAGACCGTCAAGTCCTTGCAATCGAGGCAATGTCCTTTGTCGTCCCTCCTCCTTTCCCTGTGACCACATACTAGTACAGTAGACGCAAACAGTAAGCGTAGGACAAATGTGGTATTTCACTAGTAACTGTTGTGTTGTGTTTCTTAAAAAGGCCAAATACAATCCCAAAGCTTCTTCAAAAAACAGCGAGTGTCTTCTTCTGGCTGGCTGGTCGGGGAAGATGAAAGGCTTGGTTGACTGCTGAGGCTGGGCTTAAAACTGACGCTTGGTGAGCTGCTTGGCGGGCGAGAGATTGTTGGTTTCATTGAAGTACTGGGGGCAAATGAAATGCTTGGCGAGTTGCTGGGCGCACTGCTGCTGCTTGGTTTGAAGCTTAAGGAGGGGGCTGGAGTAGTTTGCAACTTCCTAGCCACACCCTCCCCGTCAAAATGGAAAGCACCTTGACTGGGGACGAAGCTCTTGGAGGGCGCTTCAGTTGGGGTGGGGCTCGGAATGGGTGGAATGGGTGCAAGAATAAAGTTTTGATTGAGGGGATCGATCCAATTTACGTTCGCAACTCCAACTCCAACGATAGCACGGTGCAGTGTGAGGTCTGCATTGGCAGCTCTGGTCAAGAAGAAATCAAAGGAAGCTTCAACATCATTTACTGGAACATTCAAAGAGATGGCGACGGTGGACATGTCTCCCAGATTATGCAAATTGCAAAGGTCAAACCAATCGGATTGAAAGAGCGAGTCACCCTCATCATGAGAGACAGTTGCAATGGTCACCAGAGGATCATCTTGTGCCAAGTCGAGGGGAGTTTTGCCGGTTCCTGGTCCTCCTTCTCCTCCTGGAACTTCCAAGACGCAGAATGGGCGGAAAGGATAGTTGGTACGGAACGACTTGTAGCTTTCTTGCAAGTCTTCCACAGTTGGGCTGCCTTGTTCTGTGACAGCAATCACTGTGAGGAGCTGTTCCTCATCTTCAGGAGTGAGCAGCTGATGCAATGTTTTTGATGAGTCATCTGACCTCAGGGAGTTTCCATTCAGACCACCCTGAGAGTCCACAACAGCCAGAGAAACCACGAGAAGCCGAATCCAGTTGCTCATTGCCATTTTGGATCAACAGAAGCAGGGGGGTGGCAAAAATAAATCAATTAAATCCACTGGACTGTCCGTTTCCTACACTTACCTCTAGCTAGAGAAAGGTTGCAACCGAATTTATGGTCAACGTCATTTCATTTTTCTTTGAAAATAATGAACCACAACCACCTTGTCGGACTCGCACCGCGCTCAACCGCTCGGTTGAATCGCATAAATACCCTTTTACTTAGCACCCTTAAACCGCATATATAGGAGTACCACAGCTCGCCAGATACGAGCACGAGCTAAGCAAGTATTGCAATACCTCAAGGATATATACGACTGTACGTATGCAGTATGCATTCCAGGTAGCTATGCAAAGTTTTGATACGACTAACCTGACCGTCAGACGTTTTTGAGTGAGTAAAAAACTTGACATTGCCTGATTAAAAACCTCCCCTTAAATCATCAACATCCCCCTAAACATCTCGCTCAATTCAATCATCCCTTAAGCCTTCAAAACATCCTTTAAGCCTTCAGTGAAACACGAATGCTTCTGTTAATAGTTCAGTCACTTCTTGCTGTACCGGTACAACTGACTGTGAGTACCAGTATCCATACTGGTACTTTACAACGTACGGTACCACGTACGGGTACCGTAGCCAGTTATTTAGCGGATTGATTCATGATCGTGACTGATGTATCTTTTTCCGACGACTGAGTCGACTCACTCGACTCAGACTCTGTGTAGCGGTAGGTGCATGCTCGTATCTATATATATCTTCCTGACACCATGTCAACTGTCAACATGCCAACATGTCGATGTCTGTCAACTCGCAGGTTCATCAGAAGCTACCAAGTACAATACCGTACAAAGCAACAATCTATCTATCTATCATGGAAGGCTGGTCTCTCCAAGGTCGGAATTTCCTGGTGACAGGAGGCACAAAAGGCATTGGTTTGGCGACGAGCAAGGCGCTTCTAGCTCATGGGGCTGCTGGTTTGATTGTGTGTTCCAGAGGACCATCTCCCGAAGTAGTGTCTTCCCTCCAGAGTGACTATTCGGATCGAACCATTGTCCATGTCCAGTGCGACGTGTCAACACCCGAAGGAAGAACGGCTCTGGTTAACGCCACCAAGAAAACCTTTTCTTGTCTGCATGGACTCGTCAACAATGTCGGAATCAATATTCGCAAAGATATTTCGGAACAAACACCCGACGAGTATCATTCCATCATGACGACCAATGTCGACTCGGCCTATTTCTTGTCCAAACTACTAGCGGACGTCTTTGCCACTACCGATGGAGCCACTATTGTCAATGTATCCTCCGCCGCTGGACTCCAGAGTTCCGGCACGGGCGCTGCCTATGGTCTCAGCAAGGCCGCGCTGAACCATTTGACGCGAATATTGGCGTGTGAATGGGCGACGCGCAAAATTCGGGTCAATGCCGTCTGTCCCTGGATGACCATGACACCCATGTTGGAAGATGCCATCAAGACAAATCCCAATCAACTCGATAAAGTCAAAGCGTGGACACCCATGCATCGATTGGCACAACCGGAAGAAATTGCCGCTCCCATTGTCTTCTTGTCGCTACCGGCCAGTTCGTACATTACCGGACAGGTACTAGCGGTCGATGGTGGTCTCACCAGTCAAGGATTTGATGGACCCTGTGTCACGCCGTCGTGATACAAAACAACAACATCAAAAAACATCTTTCCAACGGAAAATGGGATGGAATCATTCCAGATTATCTTTTTAGAAGCTACGAACTAAACTCACAGCAACCAACAAACATACATGACAACCAGGTCTTTATCAATTCTATTTTAAAAACTTGAAACACTCTTCTGGTTGCCTCTTTGGATGGTATCTTGCCGAGGATTTCTGCTACAGCTGCCTACATGTAGATCTGCTGCGTCACGGAGGCTGTGCATGGTTGATTGTAGAATAATCGATTGCACTAGCTAGATAGTTTGCAGCATTCAAAGAAAACAACAATACCATCTCTGTCGCTACCAGTACTATAGTTAGCAAGGCCATCTATCTGCTAGAGCAATAGCTACACCAAGGCACCCCCATTTACCGTGAGCAGCTTGATCCAAGCCTTTCGTTTTTGACTGGCTTCCCATTCGTCTCGACTGACACTCCACTGTGTATACGGCTTTTCTCGAATCCAATCTCTGGCTCCCAACCATGCCCCATCCACAGGATGTTCCGACAGCGTCACCTTCATTTCCAATTCATTGGGAATGAGTGTGCGCAACTCTTGTTCCAGCCGTGGCTGTAAATTGGGCAATTGCGAGAGTCCTCCCGTAATGTGAATGGACCGGTACAGTGCCGGCTGCAAAAACGACGGACACGCCTTGATGCTTTGCAGAATCAAATGAGGCAGCCCTGCCAGTTCCACGGGCAAATTGGCATCCGAGGGACGAAACAAGACTTCTGGGACGGTGAATCGTTCCACCGATACCGAGAGCACTTGCTGTTCGGCTTCGAGTTCTCGTCGTCTCCGTTCTTCTTCTTGCTGTTGACGCAACAATCGTTGTCGCAAGAGCTGTTTATTGTCGTCTTCATCCTCTTCTTCCTCCTCGTCATCATCATCGTCGTCCTCTTGGTCCCGTTTCCTCTTGCCACGACGTTTCTTGCGGCTCTTTTTCTTCTTTTTCGTCTTTTTGGACGTTTGGCGGTCCTTCTCGGCGTCCTCTCCATCTGGGCTGTTTTCGTCTTCGTCCATCTTTTTTACTTCGTCTTTTTGTGCATTGTCATCTTCTTGTGCTGGTTGGTCGTCATTGAAATCTTCATCATCATCCTCCGACTCGTCATCTGCTTCTTGCTGTTGTTGTTGAGCATTGTTTTCTTCTTGTTCCTTCTTCTTTCGTTTCTCTTCTTCTTGTTCCAATTGATACTTGGCAAAGTCCGTGAGTTCCACTTGTCCCCGAAAGGTGGTTTGATAATCGGGGAGTACAAAATTGCGATCAAACGACCGTCTCCCAGGGAGTGTGGATTGTGCTAGCTGTAGTTCTTTTTGAAAATCCAAGGAAATGTAGGCCAATTGTCGAACCACATCGCGCAGGATCCATTCTTGATCCATGAGATTGTATTGTCGATAACTGGCATAGTACTTCCAAATGTTGACCAAATGACGTCCTCCCAGTGGCATGCGTCGAATGGCATTCTGTTGTGGCATGTTTTGAAATGTGGGAACGACATGCGTGGCACTCCATCCCACATCTACCAGACAGCCCGTTTGAAATTTGGCGTGGGGTTGTGTGGCACACATTTGAGAAGTGGCAAATCCGACATGCGAGACTCCAAAATCTTCCATCCAAACATGCATAATTTGATCCAAGACTAGTCGAGGACAATGGGGTGGCACCAACAAGAGAACGGCCAATGACACGGCTGGAATTCGTTGTGTTGTTTGCTGCTGTTGTGATTGTTGAGGTTGTTGTTTCCGCCGATGCGTGACTTTCCATCCAAACGCTTTGGATGCTTCACCATGATCCAAAAGAGGAGGTGGAATGACAACCCCCAGCAAATCCAACATGCGTTTCCATACTTGGACTTGATTGCCGAGATGTGTGACAATGCCTCGTTCGGTCGATCGGGTAATGGCGTACATTTGACTGGGATTTCGTTCTGCCGTTTCTTCCACTTGATCGCCTACCAGAATCGTCAATTGATGTTTCAATCGGGCCGTTACGTTGGGCAGGTACTGAGGAGTAGTAGCAGCATCAGCATTTGGAGTCATCCATCCGTACTTGAGTTTGTCACCGCCATTGTCCACAATCAACACGGCCGATGGGGCTGGAGTACTCGCGGTGGTTGTGGCACGAGAGGCAGCTTCTTTGGATTTCTTGCTAGTAGTACTACTCGTACGACGCTTCTTCTTGGGCTCCGTCTTTTTCGCAGGGGATGCCCGAGATCGACTGCTCCGACCTTTAGACTTGCTTTCGGGCATTGTCGTGTCAGTTTACTTGGATGGACCTCAATAAATCCAGCCAGTGAGTGGGAGACGCAACAATGGAGGGTTGGATGGGTCTTGGTGTGAGTTGGTCTCGGCCAAGAAGAAAAAAGAAGGGGGGGAGGAGGTTGGCGTCCAAATGTAAACCTAATACTCTCTTCTATCGCCATATGATTCCACGTGTAATCTTCCCCACACCAACCTATAAATCCACCACCTTCTTTAGTGTCGTTTTCTTAGCTTAAAGTGTACTTTGAAAAGCAGAGCCTCCCAGTGCTTCGAAAATTCTTTATTTAAGCAATCGAAATTTCGATCATTCCATCGAAATTTGTATCCTCTAACCCTCAAGACGGAACGCACAACGATTCAAACATCCAATGCCATCGAAACTGAATAACAAAGAAAGAGGTGTCATTCCTTTTCCACCATGGCCGCTCGCCGCAAACCAAAGCAAATATCAGAGCCTCAATGGAAGTTTGTTGTGAGAACAAGAGATGCAATCAACAATGATCCTAAAGGGTTCTTCCAACCTCCACGAGATTGGACTCGCGTGGTTCCAACAAAAGGAGGTCGATTCAACAGCCTCCTGTTAGACCAACGTGGAAAGAAGAGCACAGTGGAACAGTTCTATATCAAACCGCTGGCAGTTTGGGTACCACATATCCTTGTTCCCAATCATGTACCCTGTTGCCCCCATTGCAAGAAGCGGAATGCTGTCGATTTGCAGAAATGCCGTTGGTTGAATTGCCCCAAGGTCCTTTACGGCGTATCAAGAATCCGTTACTTGGACACAGTTCTCTATCTGTGCACCCGATGTGGAAGAAGGTTCGCTGGATACAACAAGGAATCCATGCAGCTGGATTCCTCCCTCTACTATGGGTTCTTCACATTTTTCCTGGGACATGGTTTTGCTGTGGACGATGAACTCCACAGTCTCATCGTGGAAAGTTCCTACAAAGAATCTACTTCAACAATTGCCAAGAAACTAGTCCGAATGGCGAACATTGCTTATTATGAGGATCATCAGCTCTATCTTACAGCCATTGGGTTGGACAAGATCCGTCCCAAGAAAAAGCAGAAGACAATTCCAGAGATGCTGCCTGCCGCCAACGCAAACACCACAGAGCACCAGAAATTGAAGAACAACCAGGTGAAGGCAATGGCGGCGGTACGGTCAGCACAGGGAAGGTATGACTTAGCAAAATCCAAGGCTGCGGCTGACTGGACATTCAGATCAATGCTCCGTTCGAAAGATAATAGGAACAATTTTGGCAGCAGGAGTTTTTTGAAGGGACTTGGTGGTACTAAGCTCCGCAGGTTGTTGGATAATGGGATTGACACCTGTTTTGAGCTACTCGCAGCCAACCCAAAAGAGTACAAGAACATCAAACCCTTGAAAAGCTGGAAGAGAATTGTTGAGAACCACTACCAAAATCTGCGAGCTGTGCAAGAGGCCAAGAATGATGAAATCCAATCTTGCATCGCTCATTACAATGAAGCTGTGGACGCTCTTGTGAACTACGAACGGGAAAATGAATTGGAGGAGCAACCCGTGGAGCCTGCAGCTGGCCAGACAGAAGAGTCCGAATTGGTCCCCTTCTCATCTTTCGGAGACAAGACCGGATATAATGGCCGTGTCATCTCCAAGTATCGCATTGATGGTCTTGTGACAAGTGTGTTCCGGCACAGAAAAGCTTTTCAAGAGCAAAAGATGCGGGGATTGACAGCCAGCTTGTTGAAGATCGATTTTAACTACAAGCTCGCCCAGAAGATAAGAGTGTGGACAAAACAGGGATGCAGTTTCCAGCCTTATCAATGCATTGTCACCATTCAGAATGAGGATGGGTTGACAGTCTTCTGGAAAGCCTTGAGAAGCTCTGAATCCTTCAGCGAAATCAAGTCTGACCTTATACTGTTGCGCGACCGACTCAATCGAAATGATCATGCGGCGGGAGGAAATCCTTTTGGGCCCATGGCCAATGCAATCAAAGTCGTGTATGTTGACAACTGTTGCAATGTGAGGAACATTTTGAAGTCAGTCTTCCCCCAGGCACTTATCAAACTGGACCCCTTCCACTGGTTGAAGCGCTGGAATGATTTGTTGGTTGACTGCTCTTCGGTACAGGCAGGAATTTTTCGTGGGCTCATGTCTCGTGCCTTATTTGTTGTTACACCTGAGGAGTTCGACAGAGCGAAGGAGAAGCTTCAAGACAAGTTGAAGAGAGAGCCCACTGTTAAGGAAGTATTGAAGGAAGCCAATTCCATTATCCCAGATGCAACCACTCTTCGAAGCAACGTCGAAGCAGTCATCAACTACATCCAAACAAAGGACACTGAGACTTACAGGGTTTTGGCCACTCAAGCTCCTGCCGCCAACCAGCCAAGGCCAAAACTGTTTATGAAGCAATGGAAACTCACTGAGATTGTCCGTAAGCAGATGCATCATGTTGACACTGGCTGCCTGTCTGATCCACCAAATAACTTGGTGGAGTTATTTCGCAGAAATCCATCTACAGGAGTGACTTATGTCGCACGGGGAACCAATACCAATGAGCGTGACAACTTGGATCTGGCTTTGTTGTTGTTAGCCACTCATATTGGTAAGACGCTGAATGATCCAGTGGGATATTACTCTTCAACTTTGCGCTTATGCCACTCACACTTGAAACATCGCGTTTTTCAACTGAAACCTTTCCAGGACTGCAAAGAGGAGAAAGAATTATGTGTTGCTTCTTTGAAGAGAGGAACGATAGAAAGTCAGTAATCCGGCAAGGTGCAACTGACTATAAGATTTTAAACACGGAGAAGTTGCTTCTATTGAATGCCTACGCTGAAAAGATTGGATTCGCTGTTGCGCCATATGATCTTGCATCGCCGAAGACACCAGACAACGACATTTCAGAATTTATGGGATTCGCTTATCAAGCGATTCCTGATCCAGAGGTTGAAGAAGTGTCTAATCCTACGGACGGAGCTACTGAGGGCTACAACTCAGGTGACGATGGAGAAGAAGAAGCAGTCGCCAATGATGAAGAAGCCATACCGGAGTCCCAGCAAGAAATTGAGCGAGTTCTTGGAGAAGAGTTAGGAGACGACTTGGACATCGAGGTTTTTGGTACCGAGGCAGAGTATGAAGCAAGTCAAGAACAGAACCGGCGAGCCCAGCAAGAAATCGCTGCTAGAAATGCCAATGAAGTTGCACGACAACAGGACAGAGCTAATCGGCATCTCATTGAACAGGAGCTGACTCGACTTCTACCAACAGGAAGTGGAAATGAATCAACATTGGAAGCCTTCCGGCGCCTCAGTAACAAGTGCGAGTGGATCCCTTTCAGGGCACCGGATAGTGCTACAGCAGCCAGTGATATTGACAAAGCAGAAGCAGAACTATTCGATGATTGGGTGAGTCGCTACAATCGAACTGCACAATCAGGCCCAACCAGCTTCAAATCCTTCGAGTGAGACTGGAACGGAGAGGTTTCAAGGAGGTTCAAGTTGTGGAGTACTCAAGGAGATCATGCAGCGACAGCACAGCTTAGATACAAGAGTCGAGTTCTTCTTCAACAGCACTTTGACCGACTTCAACAACACAGGAGCCTGCAAGGTGTACTCCCTTCGGACGACAGGGATCGTGAGCAACTAGACCAGAGTCTGCGAGATAACCGGCTAGGGCTCCCAGCACCAAGAATACACAACACAAATCCAGCTCAACACAACAACACTGGGACCACTCCATTCGGTGATCCCACTATCCTGAATGCAGAGGTAACAGTTGGTGCTGTTGCTGCTGCTGTTGTTGAAAATCTAACCACCAATGCTGCATTTCAAGTTGCACTGACAATTCCTCCACCCACAGCTCCACCAAGACCAACAAGAAGGCGCTTCAAGAGCAGGAAATATTGCAAGAGATGTGGTTTTCTGAAAAAGGATCATATTGTGGCTGTTGAAGGTGTGGCAGCAACATGTAAAAGGGACTATTGTGGCAGATGCAGACAGAGAGAGGAGTTTCATGTGAGCTGCCCTATGGGAGAGAAGTGTACTCATGCCATCCACAATGAGCAAGCGACTACTGTTGCTGACTGGTTTGACACTGTTTCCTGTAAGTTTTGACTATTGTTACTGGTGACACTTATTGGATAACAAACAGCAACAATCTCACAGTTTGCTGCTTCCTTTTCTTTTCAGAACTGAGACATTTCAGGGCATTGAGTATGCATAGACTCCATTGTGGGCAGTGAGAGAAGCCCTGTGGATAATGTACTGCTGGCTACTGATCACCATCCCACTGAAGTTGTGTTTGTGCTTCCTCCAACACTCAGTGTAAAACCAATTACACCATTCTGTAAGTAAAAACTCTTTGGCTTCCCACTCCCACACACCAAACTGATTATAGAGAGCATCCCTCATAAGTGGTCTAACTATCATGCTGCACAACTCTTTCTTTGTCATAGGATCTCCTTCCTCCACTACCAAAGCAAGCAGAGCAAGGACATCACTGTACCACTCAGAGCTCTGCCTCACTCCCCATCCAGTCATGGTCTCCAGAATCCAAGTCATATCAGGTGTCATGGGCACAGCTTTTTCTTCCATTATGAGTTGCTCTATCATGACACTGGGAAGGTACTTTACCTTTAGAACAAAGTACTGACTGTACCTGTTTGCCCTGTCAGTTTCATCTACCAACAAAACATACTTGAGTTCATAGCTCTGCCTGGTCTTCCGAATTTCATTGAATGGGTAGCGACTGTTAACATCTAGCCACCTCTTAAAAGCAGCACTAGCAGTATGCAACATGATGATGTACCAGCTTTGCTGTAGTTGACTGTGTAGGAATCCAATCCAATGACTTGACCACTTTGCGCGAATTCGGTACGGAGACCAAAAAGTGAGGTCGTTTGATGCCAGAGGTACGACGCACCTCACCGAATAAGTCTTCCAAGGTCTTACAAGATCCCAACTGACACACGGGAGTTAGGAGTCAAAATTTGAATTTGCTAAGTATCGCAAACTACAGTACAATCCGTGACAGTAATATTTTACTATATACGCTTGTGTACTACCTATCAATAACCTCCACTCGCCAAGACCGTTGGATGTTGGGATGAAATCTTATGAAAGCAGCAGAGCTGTGAATCAAAATTTTCAAGTGGGATGATGGAGCTCAAAGACGGAGCCAAGGGGTTTTGAGAGTGGGGCAGGTTCATCATTGTACCACTTTTAGCATGGACTGCTCCTTCTCCGCCAGGGGGGTGGAGAATCCCCTGCAACCCATACCAACCAAGGTAAACCATGACCAAACAGTGGTGGACAGTGCCACTGTCAACCGCTGTCAAAAAAGACAGTGGTAAACAGTGCTAAAGACAGTGGTAAAGACAGTGGTAACAGTTGCAATAAACGGGTGATCAGCAGTGGTGAAAGTGACCACCGTTTTACGAAACAGTGGTTGGCGGTGGCTCCATGAATGAAAGCAGGCTAGCTAGCCTAGCCAAAGTGTTCCAGTACCGATAGCCAGATCCACCAGTTAGCTATGCATAGCCACCGGTACATGAAATACCGTAAACAATTCGAAACCCATCCGCAGGCCTGCAGGTACAGAACCGCAGGGAAGTACCTGTACCTGGTACCAGTACCAGACGTGACACAGAGATTCTCATCACTCACCCCAACTTCAGGTGATGTTCCAAATGAGATCCATGGCAAGTCTCTCCGTCATGCACGGGCGATGGTGTCTTCTATCCATGGGCACTCCTCAAACGATCTGTACCGGTACAGCCGTACCACGATGTGTCTACCAACAATGGCGATCTGGCTGCTGCTACTACTTTTGGTAGCTCCCAGCACAGTGCTAGGATACTGCCGAAGAGACAAATCTTGCAGTTCCTTTGACGTTTCCGAATGCAACGGTCAATACGGCTGCTGGGCGCAAATCACATCCTCCAATTGCCACACTACCTACCACAATACCGGTGGATCTTACTACTCGTGCAGCAAATCGTGCGAAACCAAGTACAGCGAGGACTGTAGCATTTTATTCGCAGAGGAGAAATGTAAACGCAAGAACAATTGCGAATGGAAGGGGGGTGGAGTCGATGCGTCGGTCATTGGGCTCGCCATTTTGTTTCCAATTCTGGGCATCATCATCTTTGGTGGTTGCTTCTACTTGTGCTGGCAAAATGGAAATTGCTGTTGCAAAACGAAAAACCGGGGAGAGTGGAGCACTCCTGTCAAAGACGAGAACGAAGATGACGTCGTGGCCGACATGCCAGACGATCTGGAACGAGTAGTGGTGGAAGAGGCCGTACCCAATCACCCAAGCTGTGACCCAAACAGTTCTGCAATAATCTCGGAGGATGATATCATGGAGGAACCGGAAGATGCATATGCATTCCACGCTGGCTCAGGGCATTCCACAAACAATAGCATCGCGAATGACACAACTGCTATCATCAAAGAAGACTACAAGGATCCAGTGACAGGCATGGTGACCATCACAGTCCATAAACCTACCAAAGACACAATGGTTGGTATTAGCTTTCAGCAGGAATGCGGGCCAGTCATATCAGGAATCAAGGAGTTTGGGTTGTTGCAGGGATCAAATCTAGAGGTGGGGATGAGAGTGATCAAAGTGAATGGGATGGATTGCTCCGAGTCAGCAGAGTATTGCACCATGCTCTTGATGTCCATTAAAGGAGACCTTTCAATTGTGGCCAAATGGGATCCCACGAGCAGCAGCCTGGCCAATGAGACATCAACAGCTTTGATTGTTGAAGATTACAAGGACCCGAGAACAGGCATGGTAACCATTACAATGCACAAACCCACCAAGGATGCAATGGTTGGTATTAGCTTTCAGAGGGAACATGGACCCGTGATTTCAGGCATCAATGAATTTGGGTTGTTACAGGGAACCAATCTAGAGGTTGGGATGCGAGTGGTCGCAGTGAATGGAATGGATTGCTCGGAATCAGCTGAATACTGTAACATGCTCTTGAGGAACATTTCAGGAGACCTCACCATTGTTGCCAAATGGGATGACGAAGGGAGACTTGAAAAAGCAGGCTACCATGCGGCTAAAGGGACCAGGTCCACCACCAACATGGTTCACCCTGACGATGGTGCACAGGAACCGAAACTACCACAACCTGTCAAATCTGAGTACTTTGATACCAGGCTTGACGGCGAGAAAGATGCAGGGACGATTGTACTGAATTCCAAGGGCCTGGCGTACTACGGAGAGAAGAAAGTCAAAGTGGCGTGGTCGAACATTCAAAAGCATCTAGGCAATGCAGCTGGCAGACCCAAAGCCCTCCTGAAAATCACCCACCGAATAAGAAACAAGTCCTACCAGTTCCAAATGAAGGACAGAGAAGATCTCGATAGGATCAGGAACGATATCAAAGAACATCTTCGTATCCACTCGAGCGAAAACTTGGGTCGTGATTCCTTCACCAGCCACACAGCGGATGCGAGCACCACCAGCTTCCTTCATGATTCCACAGCAAGCTTCGCCGATGGTAACATGGTTGACCCACCAGTTTGAGTGAGGAACTCTCTACGGTCGGAGACTCCATCGTCTGCCCTTACACATTTGCTCCTGATTGCACGGTCCCGAGGAGAGCCGCTAAGCTGAGATCCCAGTACGAGAATCGGCCCCTCTTTGCACGAGTTGTGTACAACTCAATTGCACATTTCATCAAGATTAGCTAGCTAGATGCATTGCGTATGGACGACAAACTTGGGAGAATTTACAGATAGCTCGCAGGTACGTGTAGGGTTTCGGCGGCTGCCAAACTTGAACTGGCTATGTCGTTCGAATAAGGCGGCCTTCGCTCTCGTACGGCGGCGCTTGTAAAGACTCGTTACGGCGGCGTTTGTGAAGACACGACTCCAAACAAAGGCCCCATCTATTGAAAGGGGCCAGAACCAAACCTCAAGATTTTCGCGAAAATCTTTTTGCATTGACGCGATCCAAGAAGGCGAAGTCAGCTCTCATGATACCAAGAAACAGTACGATCGGTCCTCCCCGTTTCCGACCAAGAAACCCATCAAGAGTGTTTAGGCCACGATGCCACGTCGGTTGCTGGCGCTGTGCAAGTACTATCCAAGATCCTTGAGAAACGCACGATGAAGATGTATGCAAGGTCTTTTTGACCAATTATTCCCCGGCATCTAACTTAAAAATCATGCTAGAGGATTCACTTCTTCCACGAGTTCACTTGTTGAGTGTACACTGCACGAGCACCCGTAAACGGAGTGCCTTGCAAGGACCAAACGTGGTCTTTTACATAGACATTGAAATCAATGGTGATCAGAGAATTACAGAGCTTGAAGCGATCTGGTGCATCTCCTGATTGCTTGAAAATTGCATTGATATCCCATTCCAAATACACGTTGTATTTGTCGTTTGGTTTGTTCTCACCGAAGGCTGCAACGGCCACAGCCACCTCCACCTTGAGAAAGGTTGTGGGAAAAGTCTTTTTCAGATGTTTGGTATAGAACTTTTGAGTTGTAGCTCTCAGAGCATCGTAGTCCTTTTTCGTGGGCTCACGTGGACATTGTGGAATATTCAATGCCATGAACACGTCGGCGGTTCCCACAATCTCAGTCGGTCCATCATCGACGCTGATGTCGCTGCTGCGACGAGTTGCTTCCTGCTTCTTCTTGTCAGCAGCAGGCTTCTTTGCTGCCTCTTCTTTCTGCTTTTTGCCTGCAGCAGCTTTCTTGGCCGCCTCTTCCTTCTTTTTCTTGTCTGCTGCGGCTTTCTTTGCTGCCTCTTCTTTCTTTTTCTTTTCCTCTGCGGCTTTCTTTGCTGCCTCTTCCTTCTGTTTCTTCTCTGCAGCTGCTTTCTTTGCTGCATCTTCCTTCTGTTTCTTCTCTGCAGCTGCTTTCTTGGCTGCCTCTTCTTTCTGTTTCTTGTCTGCTGCGGCTTTCTTTGCTACCTCTTCCTCCTTCCTTTTCTTCTCTGCAGCTGCTTTCTTTGCTGCCTCTTCTTTCTTTTGTTTTTCCTCTGCAGCTTTCTTTGCTGCCTCTTCCTTCTGCTTTTTGTCTGCAGCTGCTTTCTTGGCTGCCTCTTCCTTCTTTTTCTTTTCTTCTGCAGCTTTCTTTGCTGCCTCTTCTTTCTTTTTCTTTTCCTCTGCAGCCTTCTTTGCTGCCTCTTCCTTCTGCTTCTTCTCTGCAGCAGCTTTCTTGGCTGCCTCTTCCTCCTTCCTTTTCTTTTCTTCCGCAGCTTTCCTGGCTGCCTCTTCCTCCTTCCTTTTCTTTTCTTCCGCAGCTTTTCTAGCAGCCTCTTCCTCCTTTCTCTTCTTCTCCTCTGCTGCTTTCCGTGCCGCTTCCTTTCGTTTCTGCTCATCATCCAGTTCGCCCCCATATGCCTGGTCGGTGACTTGCTGTTCCAGTGCACGCCCCAGTGTGAATTCCAGCATGTCATTGTAAGGGGGCGGCAGTGCTTTGATTTTCGAGTAGAGGCTCTGGAGATCACAATAAAGAATCTTTTTCAGGACATCATCGCCTTCTGGAGGTGGATGTTCAAACTCCAGGGTGGCCGTGTAGGGATGCAGCAGATTGAATCTCGGCAATGGAATTCCCGCTTCGTACTCGGGGCTGCCTTCGATCTGGATATTGACAAAATTGGGAAAACTGGCCGCCAGAGAATCCGTGAAAAACTCGGTCAACATTTTGTCCATGACTTGTGGATTGGTGGGTATCCCTTCCAGATCTTGCAGGACGAGTGCCACGTAGAATCCCAATTCCATCTTGACGGTTTCGACAGATCCCTTTCCTTCCCCCCCTTCTGGACTGTCATCGTCGCCGTCGGCGGGATCTCCATCCTCATTGTCGTCATCGGGGGGTGGCGGTGGTTCGTCTGGTTCTGGCAAGGTTTCGACGTACGTGCAGCGCACGACCAGCATGCTGTAATCCTTAATCACATTGGCCTTGATGTCTTTGCCAAACTCCGCGGACGTAATCGCCATGGGTCGAAACAGATCCATCGGTTCGGGAACGTCTCGCGTAAAGGCAGCCACGGCTTCCATTTCAATGTACAGATTATAATCGGGTTCTGGTTTGCCGGCATTGAGCTCGGTACCAGTCACTTGGAGCGTGGTTAATTTGTCAAAGGCATCTTCAAATTCATTTGTCAGGAGTTGCGAAAATTCCTTGTTGGCCAATTCCACCAGGTCGTCCTTTTGTTTTTGGGTTGGTTCCTTGGCTGGTTCCTTCACGATAAAGGCAATGTAGAATTTGGGTGCCGTGACGGCTCCTGCTTCTTGGGATCCCAGACGCCGCGCCCGGACTTCTTTGGCGTATTTGAGGGAGCATTTTTGGAGTGGTCGAAGTCCCTTTTCGAGGTAGTCTTTTTGGAAGGAACTAATGTACTGCTCAAAGACTTCGGCGACGTCTTGTTGTTGAGACGTGTTGAAGTGTACATCCGCTTTAATTCTCAAAAATAAATGGAATCGTGGAGCTGGTTTCCCCTGCCCAAACTGAGTCTCGAGTATTTGCAGTTGCAACTGCGAGAAGGAGTCGTATTGAGCCTTGAGCTTTTTGGAAATGTACTGGACGGTTCCTTTCCTCCAAATCTCCACATCCTTGGCCGATGGCTCTTGGTCGGCATCTCCCGGCAACACAAACGCCACATAGTTCTCGGGAAGATCTACCACGGTCGGTTCGTCCTTCTTTGTCGCCTTTTTCGAGGCAGCCGGTGGAACCTTTTGGGAAGCTCTTTTGGAGGTGGCAGGTGGTGGATCCTTTTTGGGAGGACTTTTGGCGGAGGACCTCATCGAGGCTCTCTCGTCCGCCTTCTTGGCTGGTTCAGCCTTCTTCGAAGGTCTTTTAGAGGCAACGTCCTCCTTTTGAGAAGCCCTTTTGGACGCGGGAACGTCTTGCTCCTTTTTCGAGGCGTCTTCCTCTGCTACAATGGCGGATGCCTCGGCGTCTTCCGCTCCCTTCTTGCTGCCTCTGAACGGATTCTTGAACTTCATGGTCTTGCTTTCTTTCTCTCCTTTTTATGGTGTCCCCTGGCCACAGTACTACTGTAGCTAGATAGCCTGCCGACGAAAGTGGGCTGGAAGAGCAGGTTGCTTCAGAGTTCTTGAGTTCTTGTGGTTGGCAGTTTTTGGAAGTGGATCTTTCGAGTCGGGGTCATTGAAACATTTGATACCCCTGTCACGGTCATTTTGAAACGTGCAAATACTATCTTTTCTTCGGAGCGCACAGCTGCTCTTCCGCGTAACAACACCGTGTCCAAGCAAGACAAGCCAAACTCGGTTGCAAGGTCTCACTCTCTCAAGGCAAGATCCACAACAATCGAGATGCAAAAGAGCAGAACCCCCTCATAAACATCACATAATTTGTTTTTCTTCTTCCTGCCTGCTGTTACTTTTATAAACCACCCTGAGAAACCATGAGCGGAGTAAGTGATAGCGAGAAGGAAGCGGTCTTGTCGGCGACCCAGGCAGCCTCGAAACTATGGAAGGATTCCTTCAATTCGGGCAATGCCGCCGGATGTGCGGCGCAGTACGAAAGCACCGCCCTCATGGAAGCCAAACCATTCGGGACATTCAAGGGAACCGAAGAGATTCAAGGCTTTTGGCAAAAACTCATCGACGATGGATTTTCCGAGGTCGAGTATGTGGAAGCAACCAAGTTGGAAGTCGTCAGTGCCGATAGCGTTGTTCTGTCATCCAATTGGAAAATGAACAAGGCCAAGGGTGTCATTACCAAGGAATTGTGGGTCCTGCAAGGAGATGGAACTGCCAAACTGAGAGAAGATCACTTTGAAGCGCAGGGATAGATACTGTAGCTACGGATGCCGGACCGGATAAACAGATGGAAGCCTCTCTACCGCGTCAATTTATGCCCTAAGGCGTATGATAGCTTATTATTTAAACCAATCATGCAAGGCCAAGGGTGTCATTACCAAGGAATTGTGGGTCCTGCAAGGAGATGGAACGGCCAAGCTGAGAGAAGATCATTTTGAAGCGCAGGGATAGATACTGTAACTACGGATGCCGGCCCGGATAAACAGATGGAAGCCTCTCTGCCGCGTCAATTTATGCCCTAAAGCGTATGATAGCTTATTATTTAAACCAATCATGCTTTGAGAGTGGCTACATCTCCAGCCAAATAGATTTATGTGCTGTAGAGGGCAAATCATGTAGTTACTAGGTTGTAGTGAAGCTGCCCAACATGTCGGTATTGCATCGTCGTGATTGCTGCAATAATATTGTGGCCATCTTGGTTGGACGGTTGTACATGTACCGGTAGCGGGGAGCAGGGATGAAGAAGCAAAGGATTGTGAAGGGGAGACCGAAACGGTAAGAAAAGATAGTATCTTCTGAGCATGAGAAAAGAGCATAACGAAGACAGTTGTAGTAGGCAGGTCGCTGCGAAGAGTAGAAAGGTCTTTTATAGCTACAATTTGTTGGACTTCGGGCTTGAGAAATTGACCTCGATGCTGCTGCTGGGTGCAATCATGCATGAAAAGCTCCAGTTCAGGACGAGATGCCAGGTAGATAGTAGATGAGTTCAAGTCTTTGGAAGTCTCCACTTGCTTGGGATTACTGGAACAAATCTTTGTATGTGATAGCTAGCTAACTACCGTATTGCTTACGTAGGTCTAGCCGTACCGCAGTCGCAAAGTCGCCCAATCCTCGTTGAGTGGCATTCCTTCAAACTTCGACAACCCATTCAGTCATTGGCCTAGCTAGAGTCTACTATTTAGTAGCACTACTGCTGTAATGAGCTTTCCTCGGAACGATTGGTCCAACCCCCACTCGTGGAAACTCTAAGAGAAAATTGAAGGGTGGGTCACGTACCGTACCGGTACGTGACTGAAATCCTTAACCTCCTCAGGTCCAAGCAAGATCCAACAACCAACCACAACAACACAACTTGAACAACCACGGGATCGCACGATGCTTTCTTCCAGTTTGGCTGTAGATGTCACCACAGTGGTTGAAGCAATGTTTCAATAGGCTTTGAATGGTTCTTTGAGTCCAGGAAAGAGGCAACCATCATTCCATCTGACCAAGAAGCCTTGACGATGTATTTACTGGGCATTCGAGAACTCCGCTTTGTGCGTTAATGTCCAGTAGGAGCAGTTCTTGGACATGTGGAAGCATTCCTTTATCTACCAGCTACCTATTCGAGGGGGACAATGGATAGACACAACTGGCAGCAACCATCTCTAAGAAGCTCAGTGGTTGAAGTCATCAAAAGCGAGTCCGTTCGGCACAATCCCAAGGGCTCAAAGCTAGCTAGCTCTCTGCAGGATCTATTTTTGCCAAGAGCAACACAAAGACTATCAAACGACGACAAGGAAAAGGACAAGGACGCGAGCTATTGATATATAGAGTAGCCATGATCACTCTCGATATCATCAATACCACGCAAGAGGAAGGAAATAACTTAACAATAATACCGGCCGAGTTTGATACGTCGGTCATCGAGCAGCAAGATGATGAGTTGTATTACGAGGATGGCGAAGAAATAGAACAACAATGGCAGATTGGCTTTGTCGTCTTGGCCTATGTGATTGCCTTCCTGGGGTCTTACTCAGCCATCAGATTACTGGAGCATGGCTTGTGGAGATCGGAACGAGAAAGGGATAATGCGACCAGTAAGTTTCATGTTGGCAGCAGCTCGGACTCCAGTAAGCCATTCACTCTCACCTTGATCCGGTTTGTTCCTGAAATTCGTAGCCATCATATCCAGATACCCCAAGTTTGCCACTGCCTTTGTATTGGGAATGTGTGCAGTATGGTCGATGCATATGGTTGGGATGCAAGCCGTGGTGCTGGATGGCGTGAACGTGTGCTACAACTGGGCACCATCACTGGGCTCGATGCTCTTGAGTGTTACAGGGTTCTGGGCCGGAGTAAGACTGGCGTCCAACGACATTTTTGCAGGCGAAGACAGGGTGGAAATACTGAAGCACCTTCTGGCCGGGAACAGGCATGTATCATCGAAGCTGAACCGAGGCAAGGCAAGCCATCATATTCACATGGTTGCCCTCTTCCACAAGGTAGGTTCACGAGCTAAGAGATATCGAAAGGATGAAGTGTTCGATGGACTCTAACGCTGCCTGCCCTGCGAACGTGAACAAAAGCTCCATTGGATTGCAGTCGCAAGTGTGTTTGCTGCAGTGGGGGCACTCTCAATGCACTATGTGGGCATGATATCTGTAGAGGGGCCTTTTCGAAGAGAATGGAACTGGGGCTTTGTGGGCGGAAGTGCCCTCTTGGGAGCCTTCGTTTGTTTTGCGGCATTTTGGATCCTCTTTCGTCCACTGCACTGGAAAGTGGAAAAGGGTTGGTATCGGGTAGCCGCGGCTGGAGTCATGGCGGCTGCTGTCTGTCTTCTGCACTTCTTGGGGATGCTATCCGTAACATATGTTGCGGACAGCAATCAACAGCTGAACAATCACTGTTCGCAAGACTTTCAGGGATGGCGACCGAATCAGCTCCAGGTGCTATGTGTAGTTTTGCTTGTGCCTTGCATTGCTTTCTATGTCGAGCACACAATCAGCAATGAACTAAGGGTGACTTATCGACAGTTGCTGGATATTCGCTTGACCGGTTCGCAGTTCATGGATCGAAAGTCAAAGATGTCTCATTTCTCCACGGCGGGCAGTACAATGACAAGGAGCTCTCGCCCATTTAGCTCTCGAAGTAGGAGCAGCGTCAAAATCTCCGGTTTGAACCTGCCGCCGAGTCGCTACGATTCGAATGAAAGTATAGGTCCTCGAGGCCGACACTCCATGTTGAGCGACGAATCAGCAATGTCGGCATTATCAGAACACCAAAAGTTGTGGAACAGAAACTACACCTTCGAAGAGGACAAGAAGTCAGCCGTGCGGGAGGGAAACTCTAGCGATGAAGAGCAGGACGATTCGATTGAACGTGCTCCTGAAAAAAGGGCGGGAGAGCAACAATCCGCTGTTGATGACGAGACCGAATCGGAGGAAGCAGCCAGGAAGGGGCTTGATGTGGGAGAGCAACAGTGCCCTTTGAATCGAGAGGCCACAGCGGAGGAAACAACTAGCAAGATCGATGATGCTGAACAGCAACAGCAATTCTCTTTGGGCCAAGAGGCTGCAGTGGAGGAAGGGACCAGCAAGGAGCTTCGCGATAGTAGCAAGGAAGAAACAACGGAAGACACAGATTGCACTCCACAACCTGACGACGCTCACAGCGTCACCATCATATCCACTAATGCAGATCTTCCATTAGATACTCCTACAATTCCAGAGGATGCTGCAAGTGATTCATCTTACTTTGAAGACGAAGCTTCCGTGGATCTGGAGGCAGGGCATGACAACTTAAATTCCAGCCACCAATCCTATTACTCTGATTACAGTGATTCTGACTCTGGCTACAGTGATTCCGATGGTGACCAAGTTGGAAGCTTTGACGATCCAGACTCCCTCGAGCGTTTCAAACGACGAGAGTCAGTAAGTTTGCAAGGTCTGATTGAAGATATTTCCAGGCGCCATTCTTTGCGGCACTCTCTGCGACAGTCTATGAGTCCGGGACAAACGCAGAGCCATCGGAGAGCGAGAAGGCATCATAGCGCTAGCCATGCACTTGGAGCGGACGATTCAGACTCCTCCCAATCTACTGATGGCATCAAGCCCATGCCACTAAAAGCAATTTGGGATGGATCCAAATGGGTGGTGGATGGCTCTAGAGCTTTTGTGGATGGGACCACTCAAGTTGTTATGGGTGGCTCTAAGAAGGTGGGAAAGATGGTTGTAAAGGGTGGGAAAATGGCCGGCAAAGGAATTACCAAGGCATCCCATGCAGCTGCAGACACTGCAATGGCCTTCAAACCTCTCAGAAGGTCCAACCAGACCCCCGAAACACAATCACTTCGTCGCTCTACTGGTCATAGGGGAGCACCTGTGCAGGGGGGAGCACCTTTCAGTCGATCTCAAACTGTGGACTCGGCACGTCACTGTGCAGATTTGGGGGTAGCCCCCTGTAGAACAAATGTAGGTGATTTTAGTGGCAGTGATTTGCTCGAGGGAGAGTTGCAAGAGGTTGCTCTGGACGAAGAACACCAAATCTCCAATGGCCACCCTAGGTGGTCGCAAGAGCCTTTTCAAACAATTTGGGAAGGACCAAAATGGGTGGTGGATGGATCCAAGGCCATCGTTGGCGAGACAACTCAAGTTGTCATGGGTGGCTCCAAGAAAGTGGGAAAGATGGTTGTAAAGGGTGGAAAAATGGCTGGCAAAGGAATTAGCAAGGCATCCCATGCTGCTGCAGACACTGCAATGGCCTTTGCACCACTCAGGAGAACCACCCATATTCCAGAAACTCCCTCCCTCCGTCGCTCCACTGGTCAGGAGGGAGCACCTGGGCAAGCGGGGGCACCTTTCGGTCGGTCTCAAACTGTGGCCTCTATCCGACGCTCTGGAGACGTTGAGGAATCCCCCTCAGGGCAATTGGACACAAATGCCCCAGATTTGAGCGCCAGTGGTGTGTTGGAGGGAAACTGGCAGGAGGGCGGCCTGGATGGTTCCCAGCAAGTCTCTAACGGCCGACCTAGACGATCAATAGAGCCACTTCATGCAATTTGGGAGGCCTCCACTGCTGTTGTGGATGGATCCAAGGCCATTGTTGGCGAGACCACTCAAGTTGTGATGGGTGGCTCCAAAAAGGTAGGAAAGATTATGGTGATGGGTGGAGCCATGGCAAGCAAAAGTGTCGTGAAGGGTGGGGCCATTGCAACCAAAGGTGTTGTGATGGGCGGAGCCATGGCAACCAAAGGTGTCGTGAAGGGTGGGGCCATTGCAACCAAAGGGATCTCCAAGGCATCGCATGCTGCAGTAGACACAGCTGGAAACGCCGCAACCTTTGCAACTCCATTTCTCAACTTCATCCTGATGGATGAAAACCAGGGCCGTCGTCGTCGGTCGGGTCATTGTGATCCGGACGCAAGCGGAAGATCCAGTACAACCAGTAGAGGACCATACATGGACTACAGCAAACGATCCAACACAAGTCGGCGCATCCTGGGCTACGGCAAGCCATCCCATCTTCACCAAGTCCCTGAGCGCCACCGAGGACCCCGGCGCGAGCGAGTATCCCGGCGTGACCGAATCCAAATTCAAAAGGGCAAAATGGACGGAAGCAAAAGATCAATGCGGGGCGCGCCTCCACGCGACCGCAGCAATCAATGCCATTTGGACGAAAGCAAAAGGTCAATGCGGGGTCAAGAACGCCGTCGCCCCCCGACCACCCAAGACCAAGTGATCGCCACTACCGGCCGAAGAGAGCCCTCAAGGCACCGTGCTCGTGACCATGTCACTTTCAATGTTGGATCAACACGACAACTTGAGGTTCGTCACCATCATCAACATGGCATTCGAGTTGACCGGGGCCATTTGGGCGTGATCAAAGGAACTCCTCCGGCATATTTAGATCTGGCGGAAGAGAGAACCCGTCGCTTTTCTTTTTGATCAGAATGACGGAAGATCAAGTGCAGCAACGACTGGCAGAAACTCCGTTCTTTTCTCCTTCCTCTCAGCCAGCGGGCGCACTGTACTTGTTGATATTCCGAAATATGAACTGCTTTTGTATCCTGCTAAAGACTCTCCTTCATTTCCTCTGACTTCCGAGAGCAGAAAACTAGCTAGGTAGTGCATGTTCCTCCAAGTAACAAAACTGAAAGCCACACAAGACCAACGATTCGATTTCTTCATTTAGGTTTGGAATCCTACTAGGGGTGGATTCCAAGACTTCACGGGGCCACGAAGCTACCGGTACTGCACCGTACGGTAACTGTATGACGCTCTCAGCCAAGAAACCGCTAAAAGCTTGGAGTACCAAGCCCGCTGGAAGTGTTATTTCAAGTCCGTTCAACCATCTGTTGCTTTCGTCGAAGACTCGACCTGTGCTACCGACATGTAGCGAGGCTAGAACGATCAGTGACCACGCTTTTTGAGAAAAGCCCGGCCCTGCCTCCGGGGACAGGTAGACTACTGTACCGGTGCCTCGCATAACTTTAACTCTATCTTTCCAGCACCTGCCACTTCGAAGCTGCGTCCCGGCGAAATTCGGCACAGGAGAGAACACTGCAGTCTGCAGAGACTCATTATTTGTCACCGGTATCTTTCGCAAGAAGCCTTGTACTCTAGAGTAATGAAGAGGTTTGATTGTGAATGGAATGGCCAAGGAGGAAGTCTGTCCATCACTGATGATGCCCTGATCTTCTATCCCTCTGTGGATGGTTCCACTGGTGAGGTTTGGTTTGAGGATGACGACAAATCAACAGGAAATGGGTATGGTGATGGCAATGTTCTTTACGACAATGAAAGTGGCAACTGTGATTGCATCGCTTTTGAGGATGTCGCTACTACTGGTACATGTACCATCAATGGGAAATGGTGGACAGTGGTGAAGGTGGTTCATGTGAAAAAGACACTTTTAGTGATTTCGTTTCGCCCACCAGAGCCTTCCATTGAGCTTCGATTCAGGACTCTGCTGGGACAAGAAGAAGCCACCAGTCTCATGTTGAGGGCACTCAACACAGACAAGCAGAGGAGGGCAGTCAGCACCAATAGATCATTCTCTGCCAAAATCAAGGAAGGACTCCAAGACGAAGCACTCACACAGCCACCAAATAAAACTGACAATCCCACTCCCGAACAACCACGCGAAAGATCCACACGGGTTTCACAGATCAGCGACAGTCTGACAGGCAATCACCTTGGGAATGACAAGGTGGCGGAAGAACCAGAGATCCACTACTACAAAACTGCCCCCAGCACTACCAATGATGCGAAAATCATGGGGCTCATGGAAGAACGCATTCGGCTCTTGGAAGAACAAACGCACAAAGATGAACAAATCACAGCGCTGATGGAACGCATTGAACAGCTGGAACGCAAAGACCTGGATGATAATTCCATCATGGGAAAATCGTCGCCCTCCCTACTCAAACGATTGGGGCAGTGCTTGGTCCAACACGTGCGCACCATCTCTAACGTTGTTTTCACCTGGAAGACGGCACTCCTCGTTGTGTTGGTGTCTTTGATTTGTCAGATTGCATTCCTGTTGATATACACCTCCCTCACCCGAAATGATTGCATGACTGTCATCAGGTAGGTACCGTATCATAGAAACTTGGATTTGGAAATGCAGAGAGAAGGGAAATCCAGTAACAGGAGGAATGTCAAACTCAGCTTTGCCTTTGCTTTTTGTTGATCTCATTTTTGGTTTTAGTATGATCGACGAAGACTGGAGTGTAGAACACATCACGAATCAGTACGATCCCAGCAATGGACAATTCATTTGCAGTACGGTAAGCACACATGGTGCGATGACCTACTACGAGTATCAACACCCTCGCTTTACAGTGTGTCTCCGTTGCTCACCACCCTTAATTCAACCATTAGTCCACAATCAACATGCAAATTTACATGACAACAAATGAGAAGTATCATCAGTGGTTCTCTCGAGATCATGGACACACCGACGCAAATGTGGATCTTTCGCGATTTGGCTACGACTTTGTTGCCCCTGGTTGGAAGGGAATTCCGGCACAGTTGCCATTTGGACCACTCTTCGACCCCAACAACATTGCCCAAGACCAGACCGGGTATTGGCATCGGTTTTCGCAAGATGCTCTTTGGGACGACGAATACTATTACTATTCAGGTGGCTGTGCCGAAGCTTGTTCCACTGTTGTTGCTGACTTTGGATTCCACGCTTACAATCCCAAAGAGCATACATTTGACTGTTGGTGTGGATATGATGACAACAGCCATCACCAGCAGCACCAAAATGTAACGTCACGTGTTTGCCTTGCCAACTACAACACCTCAATTCACAAGTACCATGATTGCACTGTCCCATTGGTACCGGGAACTGACCGTCCCAGTGTGGAGGAATTCAGAGCACAGCAAATTTACGATGATGACTTCCTGGATTCAGAACTCGACTGGAAATTCTTTCACAACACCAATTCTACAGAATACTTTCTTTGGAACGACACGTTCTTTCGATCGGCCCCAATTGTGGTCTTCTCCAAACGTCATCTAAGTTTGTTTGATGAATGCAATGAAAGTGAACTAAAGGATCTTTGCCAGCACCCTGGTGATCTTGACGCAACCAACAGGTCCAATAGAAATGTGCCCACTGGAGAGCCCATGATTGACACGGATGAACGCTTCTGGGGAGATGATACCTTTCTAGGTGACAGGTATGCGGCTGGCAAGTGGGTACCATGTTCCCTGTGGCCTCTTTCCTGTGAAGACTACAACAAGAATGCCCAGGTGTGTGGTGGGCAAGATCAAATCCGGTGTGGGCTTAGTGCAGAACAGCAATCAGAGAACGAGCAACATCAACACGAGGTTTGGTGTGATGGCCTGCTTTCTATACATTATGTCACTTGCCCTGGCCTCCTCGTGTCTCTTGGTGCAAGCATGGGGTACCTTGTCTATGTGGAAGCTGCAGTTGTGGGGACCATTGCTGTGATTTATACGTGCGTGAAGAAACAGAAGGAAAACCATGCAACGGTGGCGACAACGGCTGCGGTGGGGGGTTCCATTTGGGATGCTTTCTTCCGATGATAACAGTCGCTGCCAGGCTGGCTAGCTAGCTGTACAATACATCTTGTATTAGTTTATGTTTGATGCATAGTTCCAGGAAGTTCCACTGTTTCGTTGATGCCTTGACCTTATCTTCCACAGGACATTCATTTTGGGTCCCAGAGAACCAGAGAACCAGTTCTAAGAAAGTAGTAAAGACTACTTCTACCTATTGTTAATGAATCTATCCCTGAGCGACGTTACCAATGGTGTTGCCGATCCCTTCCTTTACCCACCATGACTTTCAAATCACCACCTTGCCTTCGGCAAGAGGGCGTCCCGGCTTTCGCCCATCCCGGCGGGGCTGTTTGCCTTGATGGCTCTGCTGGGTTTTAAATAATTCGAATGCGCGGAAAATACCACGTCATCGTAGCTCATAAATGACAGGGGGTCTAGCTAGATTTAAAGGCGTAATCTGTGAATGCCGGAAGGGACCAGACTTTGGAAAAGAAACGGCGAAATTCGTAGCTCACAATTCGTTGGTTCTCATTCAGGGCATCTGCAACACCTATCTGGTTCCGTAAGAGCACCTGGGATTCCGACAAACGAACGTGTATTTGCAGCATCCACCTGTTGGAGCGCTGGAAGCATTGATGGCTGCTGATGGCTGGAACCCCCACGACGAAATAGGCCAATTCAAGTACGCAGCTGTCTCCTATTGTCTGCGTGGAACTGTTCGCATTATTGGTGTGTGTTTTTGTGTGGGACCTCGTCACAATTCTTCTTGCTTGTCTCACCATGAGAAAAAGCGACCACACCACAGCCCATTTGCATTCCATTCCATTTTCTTTGGCAATTCGACCTGGAACGATGATCCCACGCCGCCATCTTGTTCTGCTTGCCGCGTCTCTGGCAACCACTTGTGCCTTTGTTCCCTCCCATGTGGCTGCTCCATTGCCCAGTACGAGTCGTTCCTCGCAGCTGAATGTGATTCCTGCCGCTGCCGCCTCGCTGTTGGCGGGGTCTGTGGCCGGTGCTTTGGGAGTCGGTGTGGCCCACCCCATTGACACGGTCAAGACGAAATCGCAAGTATTGGCTGCTTCACAGACCGAAATGACCACCAAGACGGCCGCCAAGGTACTCCAAAAGAAGAAACAGAGCAGCAACGACAACGACAGTGAAAACAAGAGCGACAGTAGTAAGCCACTGGTAGACTTTGGCACAGATCAGATGGATCTGACTGTGGACTCGACAGGACGACTGTCGATTGCCTCTGCCATTCCAGTGCCCACGGCCGGTGCCAGCATGATGGAAGTGTCGCAGTATATTTATCAAACCGCAGGAATTCCCGGGTTCTTTGCCGGTGTCTCCACGAGCATGTTGGGTCAAGCCATTATCAAGGCGGTGGTATTTGCCGTCAATGCGGCCGTCTTGCAGTATTCTAGAGAGCATCATTTGTTTGGCGATCACACTGCCTTGCAACTACTGAGTGCCGCCGCACTGGCGGGATTTGTGACATCCTTCTTGGCGGCTCCTGTGGACCGCATCAAAGTCTTGATGCAATGTGCCGATCACGAATGCTACAATGGAGATGAAACCGAGTGTGTCGATGCCGTCTTGCAACGAGAAGGTTGGAAGGGTCTTTTAGGGAGAGGATTGTTTGTCACGATGATCCGAGAGGTTCCTGCGTATTCGCTCTACTTTGGCGTGTACGGTGGATTGCAAGCCTACTGTACAGATCTGTCGGCTCTGTTGGGACCGACACTGACACCGGCATTGTACGGAGCTGCCGCTGGATGTGCCTGTTGGCTGCCCATTTATCCGATTGATGTCATTCGGACGGCTGCTCTCAATACCGAAGGAGATGATGCCGACAGTACCGACATTAGCAAGTCTCCCTGGGAAATTGCTGTCGACTTGTACCAAACAGCTGGTTGGGAGCCATTCTACGATGGCTTGGGAGCACGGATGTTGCGACAAGCAGTGAACCACGCCGTCACCTTTTCCGTCTACGAGATCATGATGAAAGCAGCGCTCTTTCAACAGCCCGATGTCTTTGCATAAATTCGAGCGACGAGGAAGCAGTCAAAAAGATCGCCAAGCAACGCCAAAACGCTATACTCCACCGATAGCTATCGACACGCCCAGGATACACCTTATACGGTATACCAGTACCCTTGCCGCCAATGAAAAGCCTCGGTCTTCCATCAAGCCGTCGCAGCAAGACATATCCATTGTGGATGTCGGGGAAACAACGCAGACAAAAAACAAGCGTAGCTACAGTACAAACGAAGCTGTCTGGTGGCGCCATGTAGAAACATTGTGTAGTTTAAAGTTGGAACAAATAAATAAACAAGCTATCATAATAACTGTCCTTTATCAATATCTTTATAAAAGCAATTCATGTGGGGAGAGCGTCAACCTACCGGTAGTACGAGGCGCACCTGCAGGAGACCAATTCACAGTAGGAGACGTAAACTCATTTTCTTGTATCAAACACCACACCACACCTCGCACAACCCTGAGGATTGACTCCCATTCCCTACTAAGCATTCCCATTGCTGGCTTTCTTCCACTAACTACCAGCACTAGCTAGCTAGCAACCATGTACATGTGATCCAAGCCAATAGCGCGTCGTTTGGCTAGTTGTCTCCAGTGCGTGTGTTGTCATTCGGCCACCACAGCTCGTCTTGTCGGGAGCCTCCATTCCCGCACACGCGCCCAAATGGATCGCGGGGGGATGCGAAAATGGTCTGTTTTCGGCGGGATCAACCCAACGGTGTTTTTCCAGATTTTTTCAGGTCGATTGAGCGTTGATAATGCTGCTATCGAGTGAGTCAAAGAAAGGCTACTAATGTGGATCACGGCATGCATATTGTCCAATACTGTTTGACATCATGACGCTAGAGCTTCATCAGGATGCTGACCAAATTCTGGAAAATGAAGTGGAACTGCGGAGAAGAAGGACATCCAAGACAACCAGATTGGTGTGCTGGGGTTTGATGGTAGTTTCAATATACTGTTTTGGGTACAGACTAGGAGAGACGACGATGGAACCTGCCGAATCAACGAAGCAATACGCCTTGGGGGGTGGTCGTTCAATGGTGGAAGACTCTGGAGTTTCAACAGATTCAATATCCTTGCGATTCGAGCATCCCTTTGCGAAATCGACACCCAAACGCACTTCTTACGAGCCAAAACTGACGAGGAAGGCGCAATGGAAGGATATCACTGCCGAAGACAGCCGGCCAGTAAGAAAGATCCAAAGAATTAAAGGAAGAAGGCTGAGAGCTGGTAGCTTCGAAGATGTTGACGCCAGAGACAACTACGCTTGGAAAAGCAATCAAAACGTCAAGATGAAGAGCATCTCGTTCAAGAGCGCAGATTCAGACGATGGCACAGTGACGGGACTTGCTATTGCTGGTGGGCTCGCAGCAAGCGCTGCCGCTGGAGCTGTCGTGGGGGGAATCGTGGGCGTCATTCTGGCTCCAGCATTTTCAAATCCTTCGACACCAACGTTGGCACCAACCATTAGTCCCGCCCCGACAATTCTCTCCACAACACGAGTCGCAGAGGGGAGGTTAGGATATACGTTTTTCGAAACGACCACCGTCAGAGAGCCAACCACAGAGGAAATCAATGGCTTGGTGGTGGAGACAGATGCGTTCTATGACATGGTTCTTCAGATGGCCTATCCAACCACGTACATTGCGGGGAGTGCCATGCTTACCAACATAGCCGAGACATTCGACGCAGCCGAAACCTTCCCCGTTATACTCGACTTTGACCTCATGGCAACCTTTTCCACGGATGAAGCAACCGCTCCAACCACGGAAGAGATCTTTGCTGTGATGTTTAGTGCAAACTACCAAGACTACCTTCAAAATCATGTCTGGATTGCAGAGCCACAAGGCGACAGTCTTTTCTTTGACACAGAGAGGGTTTCCTTCACAAACAGGGGTGGAGATGTGGGAAACCGTCAAAATGCGGTCACCGCTGTGGTCAATGCAATCACGGCAATGGTGACACGTTTCACACCGGGACCAAAACAACAACCCACGCCGCCACCGTCGACAACAAAGTCAAATTTTACGCCACAACCAACGCTACCACCGTCAACACAGAGTCCATCCGTGTCGATACAGCGAATCATTACGAACATGACCAACGCACAGAACGTTTCAGACACTCTACTAGAGGAAATACCGGAGGTTAGACCGGAAGAAACACAGGACGCCCTGAGAGAGGAAGCGGCGAAAAAGACGAAAGAAAAACTGGAGAACAGTCTGAAAGACAAGCCGGAGGATAAGACGAAGGGAAAACCAGAGATCAATACGAACGAAGAACCGGATGACACGCCGAAGCCGCAGGATCGGAATGTCTTTATTCACTGGCACGACGGAGAAGAGGGCCCGACCTAAGGAGATCATCTGATTTCATCGATTGAATGCAAGTGCAAAGATACGGAGGGTGCCCGCGGTAGCTTCGGGCGGTGCATGCAACACGAAACACCGAGAACTGAGTCTAAGAACGCCTTCCTTTGCTGACATTGCTGGCAGCAATCTGACCCTGACTGGCTTGTGTGGAGTTTAGTTTCTCCACTATCGTGGAGACAATCGGCGTGGCTTCGATTCAATCATTTGTCGCCATACGGTATGAGCGGTGATTTCCACGATCGTGGATTCTCCACGCGGCATACAAAAGTTGACTGTTCGCAACATCATATTGCACGACCAGCCTCAATTCCTCGCCTTCTGGAAATCAAGAAGCAAGCTCTACCTGCATTGTTCGCGCTCAATGGACATGAACTCGACTCTTAGAAACGCAAGTGGGATCTTCGAAGTTTTGCATGACACCGGAGCAATCATTGCAGATGCTGATGACTACATCGAAAACTATGACTCAGTTCGAGTTGGTCCAGTCGAATCAAATATGACCGCAATAATCTGGGGCTGGGCAGAAGACGCAGATTTCGTTGATAGACATGACGCTTCGGCCATCCTGACAGGCACGAATGTCATCAAGTACCCACCGGAGTTGTCGGATAGGTTGGAATGCGGCTATCAGACGTGGAAGCAGAGCGATCATAAGCGGAAAACGATGAAACTTAAGTTTCCTGGTAGAAAGATCCGCAATGCAAACTCTGGGGCATTCTATTGCATCGACTTCGAAGCAATGGAGCAAAAAAATTTGCAAACGACGTTTCGGCGTCGCGTTTATCGAAAGATACACTTTCTGGATCGTCCTTCAGGTATCGCAGATGTCAAGCTCCCTGATCCCCCAACTTGGATCAGTGATCCCGAAGAGGATTTCCTTGCCACTTTTAAATGTCAGCGCATTCGACTCTACAAGGCTACCGCTGACAACAGATGGGTCTACGGGAAAGTAGTGTTTGATCGGCGACATCCCGCTAGATTCGCCACACAACTGCGCCAGCGGCAAGGATGGTTCCCGTCCTGCTTGGGAAGAAGGGTAGTTGGATGGAACGACCGCGCTGTACCACAACTCCCACGGCCAGTCCCACCGCAAGCTGGGCAACAAGTGTTGATGCAGGCTCCGCTTCAGGGAAGTCATCAAGTGTGCCCCCCCCCCCCCCGGCTACAACCCAGTTCTTGCACAACTCCTGGCTCAAATCCTAGCGTCTTCCCCGCCAATGGATTCCAACAAGGATGGTCTTATCGACATCTCTAATAAGACGCAGGAATACATGGACGTCATTGGCTTCTTCCTTTCTTCCATGGGCAAGAAGTTTGAGAAGGATCAAGTCTCAGTCCGAAAGCTGCAACGAGTCCAATCCGAGTCACAATGGCAACAATATGCTATCAAGATTGGAACAATGAGAGAACACTTTTCACAGAAACCTGGACACTTGGTCAACAACAAGGATGTAAATGGTCTGGAACAGAGGTGGCTTTTCCATGGAACAGCAGCCAAAACAGTCCCAAAGATCGTCAAGCAAAACTTTAACCGGTCTTTTGCAGGTCAAAATGGAGTCAAATTTGGCTCTGGTGTGTATTTTGCAGCCAATGCTCCCTTTGCTTGCAACTTTACCTATCCTGATGAAATGGGCCATCATCATATGTTCTTGTGTCGTGTGGCAGTTGGTGACTGGTGCAAAGGATCAAAAGGCCAGAAAGTGCCTGACTCAAAACCATGGAGTCAACACGAATTGTTTGATTCTACTGTTGACAATGTGTACAATCCCTCCATTTTTGTGGCGTACCATGATGCGCAAGCCTATCCTGAGTATCTTGTGTCTTTCAAGTTGAAACAATGAAAGGAACCATCTCTTTGAAAGGAAAGGAATCTTCAATTGCTCTGGAAGCTTTTGCAGTTACAGGTATCCTGAGGAAAAGGGCCGAAAGGGTCCCTCTTGATAGCTATTTTATCGACAAAGTCATTACGGTATGGGCATTTCGCGGTGCGATTACTCCCCCCCACCTCCCACTGTAGCTATATTCGGTATGCTTGCAGCACGGTCTTGAACTTAAACATAGTATTCGCATACCCGACAGCACTTGCGTAGAGCAGAAGGACAGCTAACCATTCATTCGGTGAAGCGTTTCTTCCATCTCGTGAGATGTCCCAACTTGCATGAGGACGAGCAACGTGCTCCCGTGGATAGCTTTGCTACGATGCAGCCGCGTGAATGCCTTTTGACGATAGTATGCACAAGTAGCTGCTTCACCCGTAGTTACATTATAACCAAGAGAAATAGCGTAGCTAGATATTAGCAGTTCCATCAGACCAGAGGTCATCCAGATACTTGGACTCGTTGACTACAACTGTTTTCCAAACCTCGGACATCTTCTCGGGTGAATCACATTCGTAAATGCTGTAGCAGCAATACTTGGATTCTCCATGGACATTCCAATGCTTTCCGCTGAGTTTTTCATACAAATGGGTCACTGGTCCACCGTGAGATACCACCAGAATCGTCTGTCCAGGCCGAGCCTTGTTGGCCACCACTTGGAACATGCGTGTTTGTTGTTCCTCTGCGGTTTCCACCAAGACTTTTGGCCTGAGAGCAAATGGTTTGCATATGGCAGTGGTCGATTGGTACTCCATATCTTGCAGGGTTTGTAGATTGGGTGAGCTCTCGTGGGTGGCCTCTTTCCACGTCAATAGTTCTGGAGCAGGGACTCGGGAGCTCAGATGCAACTCTTCCGGTGAGTATTCATTCAGGCCTCGTCGTCTCTTGCCTGGTTGCTTTTCTTCAGGAGGTACAAATCCCCAAGTGCTGTCAGCTCCAGGAAGAGCCCAGGATCGGTACCAGCTCTTATTCAGACTTTCGGAAAGACCAATTTCAATTTGGACCTTCAATGGTGCACTAGTCTCCGCCGTTGTAGCAGTGCCACCGTTCATCATGGCTTCGACCGCCTGACACGACGTTTGTCGGCATCGCAAAAATGGCGAGGAATAGCAAGCCGCAATGGGAGGCAACTTGAGTTCGGCCAGCTTTTCCATCAAGTGACTTCCCAATCGAGAGGCTTGTTTCAATCCCAAGGGACTGAGCGGTGGATCCCAGGGACGCTTGGCTGTAGCGATCCAATCCGCCCCATGCCCAGCATTTCGCTGCACGTAGTCCCATCGTTCGCCATGACGAGCTACCACCAAGTAGAACTTCTTGTTGTCGGCTTCGTCCTTTACTTCGTTGCTCATGGTGGTTTTTGACAACAAGATGGACGTCTGGACAGCGGTGACAGCAGTTGCTTGCCGTCGGTGGTCGGTGGTCCGTGGTCTGTGTGCTGTGTTTGCAAAGATCGAATCCGGTATACAAAGCGCTATTACTGTATCTATTATCGTCAGACAATAAATCTCTGACGACATCCAAAACCACAATGGGCCTCGATCTTGTGGGACAGGCACGATGCATGAAGAAGACGATGCTGCTTCAACTGTATTTCCTTTACATGTACACATTAACCAAGACACACCTTCAGCCATTACTGGTACTAGAGGCAGCTGCCTTGGATTAGCCAACTGGACTCGACTCCTTTGCATATGTTTATATGACAACGCTTCTCTCACTTTCCTTGGCAACTCTTCTCTCCGGTGGCAAGTGGACAAAGCAATGGATGAGTGTACCAAGCGCTAGGCATGGAACAATCTTGATTTTGTGATGCAAGATGACAAATCTGGCAGACTTTAGGCAGCAGTGGAAGATTCAATTGCAAAAATGGCAGCCAAGTATAGAGCATTTCCCTTGATTTGGTCAATGATAGCTGTTGGAGCTGGAGAGTCCAATGTCATAAGACGACCATGAGCTTCTGCCATCATGGGGAGAGCCAACAATGGGCTCTTACAATGCAAAATGTGTGCCCATGTTGTTGTAGCAGAACACAACAATTGTCTTCACCATGTTCCTGTCATAGTCTTCAAAGTCCTCTTCATCTGCTGCCAGCTCGATGCACTTGCTGTACACAGCACTTGCATGCTTCAACTTGCTATCATCTCCAAGCTTCCTGCCATGACCATGATAGGAGATGGCCAAGTTAAAAAGAAGAAAAAGCGTGGTAAGATGAAGGCAAGTGTGCTTGCCCTGGCTATTGGGCCGACTGATCGCTTCTTTTGTTCAAAGTATGACAAACAGTAGTATCTAGCAGTAGTAGAATCTTCAATCCCTTACCATAGTTCAAATCTGCAACTTGCAGCAGAAATACGAAGACAAGAAACTCATTTTACCAACAAATTAATGGTCATCATTCTACTAAACCAACCTTTCCTGGGAGCTGACGAACAGAGCCAATGTACTGGCGACCTAGCTAGTAGCCCAACACCCACCTGGGCCCTGGGCCCGATTTCACCATACCAGTTGGTACCGCTTGCACCTGTATTCGTACCACTGCCGTTGCCTCAGAAAAAGAAATTATCCGAAAACCATACTTCGGTACTGGGCATTTTGCCAAATGCATAGTACTCAAAAGTTCTCTTGGAAAGAAAAAAGATATTCGCAAGCAAATCCAACCCAAAGATCACAACAAAGGGAGCTGCGATCAGATTTCCTGGATTCTCCTTGATAGAATCCATTAAGGACGGTTTTTCTTCGTCAACACTAGTCGCACTTTTCTTTTTGGAAGAGAGACCCGTCAGGGTCAGCGGTGAGCGTTCCTTCTGCTCTTGAGCACTGAATGGGATCAGAGTCGCGGGTGTTCGTGATAGACATGGTAATGGCTGGAAAGCTCCCGTCAAAGAGAGAAAAGCAAGAAGGACCCAAAGTGTATGCTTCATCATTGGAGAAACCATCGTTTGTTGTGGTGGCTTGGACGGTGTTTGCCGAGGACTGAGTTGGAAATCTGCATTTCCCTTTGGGGCAGCAGCCAAACCAAGAAACGTGACGCACGTCGTTCGCGGGCTATTTGGTACGGTCATACGATTTTAGCAAAAGAGTGACTGGATTAGACTACCCATAATAAGCTGTGCTAGAAACAGACCCCGTAGTGGACTTTTTCAAAAGTGGTACAATTACGGAGGTAAGTCACTCGGAAGGAAGGGAATAAATAAATAAGACTTACTACACGTACCTCAGTACCTGGTACTAGTACCGGTATCTACAGTGTCGTACCGCCATTCACAACCCACACGGGCTTTCAAACACGATACCAAGTTGATGACGTCACTCACGAATATCCATGACTTGAACCGTAAAATAGCAATCAACGATGGTCGAGTGGTCTCAGCTCGCTTTGGACGAATCAGGCATCGAATCGAATCCGTGATGATCAATGGTCATTGGCGCTACCGGTACCGGTACCGGCACATGCGAAGCAAGATCGGCCAAGAGGAAAAATAGATGGGAGGCTTTCTCCATCTTTTCCAAATTGCATGCTTCAGAGGACTTAGTTCGTCTACTAGCTAGGGAATGCAGCTTGGTGAATTTTTAAAGTCTACCCAACAGGAATTGTGGTCTTCGAGAATGAGGTCCGCAAGTACAGCTCCTCTCTGGAGCTTCTTGCTAACAAAATTAATTGTTCGCATGTAAATAACCAAAGATGTCGATCGATGCCACTGTCATCACACTTTTTGTTGATGCACCATACCTAACTACGTTCTATTCGATTCCCTTGTCTACATGGTAATCACCAAACTTGTACTATTAATAGTAGCTATCGGGAGCCAGTGATCAGCCTCTGATCCCTTTATTGGCTCCACGAAACACACCCCTTTGCCCAGACTACCGCACGTACGAGTATTGGTATGGTACTGTTCCACATCCAAGCAAGACACGCCGGTCGTACCACGAATGGCGCATGCCATTCCTACTACGAAAAGGCACTATTACTGTTTGACAGCTCCAACGGTTTAAAGGTGCTCTTCCACGATCTTTTGGCAGCACAAAATCAAATCTGCACAGCAGCTTGGATGCTTCCATTCTTGTTGCGACTTTAGTAGAAAACTAGCTAGCAAAGTCGAGACTGAGCCACGAGACAATCGGTGTTGAGTCAATTGTACTACTAGCTAGCTACGGTAGTGGGCAGCTCATAGTTCCTTTTAGTAGACGAGATATCATATCATGCCTCCACTTGGTACGGGTACAGAACCGGGCAACCATCAACCAATTGCCAATGCCTACTCGTCAAGTGGGAGGCAGCTTTCTTTTCCCACCATGCTCCTGATGCTGATTGGCGCTTTCATTCTCCGGAATGTCCTATTTCATGTACGTCCTCTTAGTTTACACAACTGGCTACGGTAACCCGTGTTCTTTGTTGCAATTGGATTGTCATTCTTATTGTGCTACTACTTACATGTACTTCAATTTCATATCGTAGGACTATCGAGCAGACGAAATGGCAGCCCTAAAGGCCAGTGGTCAATCGGAGGAACAAATTGACTCCTATGTACCGAGAACATCTTCGGAACGGCGAAAGAAGCAAATGGATGATGCCAAGTCCTTTGAAACCATGAAAGAAGATATGGTGTTTCTAAAAGAGGAGGTCAAATACCTCAGAAAAATCATGGCAGACAACAAACTAAAGGGATTGGAAGAAAAACCGGCAGGTAAAGTAGTGGAAGATACCAAGTGATTTTAATAAAACTTCTTCCCTGTCACAATCTACCATCCGGTAGCTACTAGCCTGCACTGAAATGACATCACGATTCCGTTCGTAGCTCCGCTGTCAAACTAAACTAAACTCAATTCAGCCCACCGGTCCGATAGAAAGAAATAGTCAGGATTGTGAAAGGATGGTGATTGGTGAGATCATAGCTAGCTGTCTTATAACTTGCGCGCGTGTTTTGGCTTATTGTTGTTCTTGAAGCTCTTCGACTTCTTTGTATCCGTACGGGTTGGTCGATTGCCACTTCCATGTATCGGCACACATTTCGGGCACGCCTAAATCCGCTTGCCATCCCAGCAATTTCTTGGCTAGAAAGGCGTCGGCATAGACCGTGGCAACGTCTCCGGGACGACGGGGTGAAATTTCGTACGGCACTGGTTTGCCCGTGGCTTCTCCCATGCCCTTGACCAGATCCAACACGGAGACCCCTTGACCGGTACCGAGATTGACCGATTCGCAGCCGAGTTCGTCGCTGTACAGTTTGTCCAACGCGGCAACATGACCTTTGGCCAAATCTACCACGTGAATGTAATCTCGGACGCCTAGAATGGAATTGGCACAAAAAGCAGTGAGTGGTGGGCGCACACACACGCACACAAGTCAGCAGAGAGTTGTATGCATGTGTCCTGAATAATAAACAAACTCGGCATGAACCTAACTCACCCGTTCCATCAGGAGTATCGTAGTCATTCCCAAACACGGATAGCTTTTCACGTCGACCCACGCAGACCTGTGCAATAAAGGGCATCAAGTTGTTGGGAATCCCCTGTGGATCTTCTCCAATTTTTCCAGAGCTAAGCATGTATCATACGTGTTGTTGAGTCCAGATAAGATGATGACGATTCTTTGTGGAACCATGGCATGACCAATGCCAATCAAGTCAACATCAATCAAATCAAGTAATTGGAACTTACGAATGAGCGCCAATGGGATTGAAATAGCGCAGAATCAAAATATTCCATGCGTCTGGATCCGATGCGTGACAATCTCGTAGGATTTCTTCAATGAACAGTTTGGTGCGTCCGTACGGGTTGGTGGCTTGCAACCGCGCTTCTTCTCGAATGGGTAGCATTTCGGGTTCCCCGTACACCGTGGCGGACGACGAAAAGACAAATTTGCCAATGCCGCGACTTTGCAGCAGTTCCAACAAGTTGACTGTTCCGCCAATGTTGCAATCGTAGTACATTAATGGTTTCGAGACGGATTCTCCCACTGCCTTGAGGCCGGCAAAATGGACACAGGAAGTAATGTCTGGAAATTCGTCGAGTACTAAGAGAAATAAAATAATGCAGTGGACAGGATGAGATGATTCAAGTGCCCTCCATGGGTATCCTGTTGGATGGCAGCAATAAACAACACTCACCACTCTTGAGACCCTCCTTATCTCGGATATCACAATTTCGGAACTCCAACCTTCCTTCTTTGCAACTGGTCAATTCGCGGACTCGCTTGAGACTTTCTTCGGAAGAATTGTCGAGATTATCTACCACGACGACCTTGTATTGGCCATCGGCAGCATTCAGCAGTTCCAAACAGGTATGAGAGCCAATGTACCCCGCTCCACCCGTCACCAGTACGGTACGGGTAGGGCTCATGGCCAAGGCAAAGATACAAGTGGCATGACTGAAAAATAGGGCCCAGGAAAACAAGGCTCGGAACAAGGAAACACCACTTATCATCTTCATCATCGTCATCGTCAAGGGTAGATAGGAGAGACTCTACTACTGTACTACTAGCCACTGTTGTTGGCCTGAATCGTAACAAGACTTTGCTCGATGGAACGGGATGATTGCTTGGATGATGATCATCAAATCGATCTCAGAGCAAGCAATCTCAGCATGGAGGCAAGTGGTGTCAGGTTGTCACCTTCGTGCGTACGTGTTGATTGGTACCGGTATTACAGCTCCGCTGTGTTTTTAAAAAAAGATACGCTCTACCTCCACTAGGGGCCGAGGTTTACCGTACGGAACATTGGATCTTTCGATCTTTAGCCCTCCCCAAGCGGAACATCTTGTTGTACTGTACTTGTAGTAGCATTCATCGAACACGACAATGAGATTGACTGCTCCCTGTTTTACCATCCTTGTGATTGCTTTGCTGTGTGGGCCTTGTGCATGTGATACCCGCTCCGAAAAGGACGATGCCACCAATTGGTTCCATTCTGTCACCACAGATCCACTATTTTGGTTCAAGGCACAATTATCATGGCCAAAGCCTTCCAAGGATGTGTTCAAGTACCTTGATGGTGTACGGTCTGTCACGTCTTTACTAGAGGGCGGGAGTCATAACACTACCACCACACCGTTTGGATACACTAACATCCCACTCAAGATTCCAATGGCCAGTGATTCCCACTTTCCGATTGCCTCCAATTCCAAGCTTTACACAACAGTTGCCATCTATCAGCTCCATGAACAAGGAAAGCTAGATGTAGAAGTGGACATTGCCAGCATGTTGGACAAGCAAGATTTTGAAAACTTTGGCCTGGGATCTTCTACTAGGCCTGGATTGGGCCGTCATCATTTGTGTCCTCGCCTGGTAAACTCATTAACACCTTGGAAGTGCGAGAAGATCACGCTCCGTAATCTCTTGAGCATGTCGAGTGGAATCTATCCACCCCTGAATTGTGATGCTCCAGATAACAGTCACAGCCACAAGCTGTGTAACCCAGATCCATATTTTGTCAATCGAGGTTCCATTGGCAAGACTGTGGGCACATTTATTATGCAACCTCTCATGTTTCGCCCTGGAACTTCCTACCACTACTCCAACCCCAACTTTATATTGGCTGCCTACTTTGTGGAAAAGTACAGTGGCATGACCTTTCGGGAATACCTGCACAAGAACATTTTTGGTCCGATGGGTCTGCAACATACATACTATGACTATTTCAATGGTGCGCTCGGTTTGGACCCCAAGCGCGTTGGTCAGTACACGCGCTACTATGACAATCACACCCATGAGCTGCTCTCTGTTGGGGCCGATGTGCTGCAGTTGGATCTAGGTGTTGCTTCTGGCACGGGTGGTATCATTTCAACGGTCCAGGATCATGCCACTTTCTGGTACACACTTTTCAACAAAACAACCATGGGAGCACCACTTTTGTCAAAGGATTCGTTGCAAGCCATATTGACTCCCTGGACGTTTCTTGGTGAAAGACAGATGCAATGGCCCAATGGAACAAAATTTCCTGTTTGGGACTATTACACACAAGGGACGTTTGTCGTCTGTGATGATGCCAAGAATTGTGGTCCAGATCATCTTCGATGGATCATGTACACAGGTGGCACTGAGACTGTATTAACTGCAAATCTACTGGACTACCGGACAATGAAGATGGTCCAGGTATGGACCAGTACTCAGGTGGCCATGACCAATAGGAGTACCTGGAAGTCAATCTTTGATCGGCAAATTGGTGTCCCAAGACAGGTTGTGTTCAGTTTGATGGATCTTGCCTATAACAATCCAATGCAGCTTGCACTTGCAGAAATGGGTCGAGACTATGGGCAAGAGGTTCAGGATGTTCTGTTCAGACTCAAAGGTTAGAATGGGGAGAGTCGTGGTAAAGAGACTTAGTACTACTAATTTTATCAGCACAAAAATTCCTGGCATTTCATTATTCGTGATCCTACCAATATTTCAGTAGCTAAGAGTTATCTAGATGGCTGGCTAGACCGACAGGCGATCGATCCAACTTTAAAGCATGGTAGCCTTCACTTCACGCATGAAGAAGAACGTTTTCGGCAGCTTGCTTCCTGAGAGCTCCACTTGTCCCCTTGCGGTGATGGCATGCTTTTGGTGGCCACGCGGACGGACGAGCCAGGTTACACGAGTTCCCTTAACTGTTTCGATCCTTGAGCAGCTTTTAGTTAGTAGTTAGCTTCATCTCTGCAGGTGTTAGCTATACAATTTCCGAAGCACTGCAATGGAGATATAGCACGAAAGGTCAGATTATGATCACACCACACCACAGACGACCACAGTTGCACTGCATTTTGGTTGAACTGACCTCGTCATCGTAGTGGCAATAATGACCTTGACCCCAAGGGGCCGCCGGTACGGGGAAACAACCTGTGCACGAGGAGCAAAGGGACAACCGTTGGATTATCGCATACAGTAGGGGATGCCCCTCAAACCACAAGGCTTGTGACATGGTAGTTGGACGCACCTCGGTCCATGATCGCCAGTATTTTGTCCTCATATTGACCCCTGTCGTGCAATGCAGAACTTTGAGGGTCCCTCGTCTGATCGGCATTGAAACCAGGGTACCCAATAGGCCAATTGGTGTCGTCTAAAAGAAAAACTTGGCCGAAATTGGAGGATCCAGAAAGAGTCCCATACGGAACACTGTCGTAGTTATTCGCATCCGTATTGATGAACCGGTAATGCTGCTCTGCGTTCAGGTCTGTGCAAGGAGCGTCGTCTGTTACCATGAAAGGGCGAGGGCTGCCGAAAGTAATTGTCGTTGGCCTGTAGTGGCGTAAGTCTATGGCGGCAGCAATTGCTAGACAAATCGAAAGAAAGCATGAAAGATAGATTGTTAGAAAACTGATCCACAGCCAATAAAGTCGCGTCGTGCTGTGTCTACCAACCTGCAGCTGTGTGCACGAACGGAGGAAGAAGCAACATGTCAGACTCGAAGGTGTCAAGAGGTAAGGTCTCCCCAACTTAGAATTGATCCATTTTTCTTACCTCCGCCCTGCGAATGCCCGGAAAGTACAAGTGGGCAAAGACCATCATCGCATGATTGGACGCACTCATCGATTTTGCATCGCAAATCATCTCTGTACGACCATACATTTCACACAAGCATTAGTTGTGCAACACTGTTAAGACTGAGTGTGTTTGACAAATACTAACCTGTATGAAGTGTTGTAGGCGTCTGTATAGCCATTTCTAACCATGCAATCGCCAATGAGGCTGCTGCTGAGGATTAGGTTTTGTATCCCATCAAGAGGATTCAGTCCATTGGTGCCCATAAAGCAAGCATAGCAAACAGCTTCATCCTTGGGTTTCGCCACCAGAGCTTGGTCATTGAGGTCACACCAACCATTAAATAGCTCGTAGTTGTCTTTTTGCTCTTTACGAACTTTAGACATAAGACCCGCTTCTGATCTTGTCACCAACATGTTCAACTTGATAGCATATGATACTTTACTCATTTCTGCCTCTGTAAGGTTGAAAACGGTGTTGCTTGGATACGCGGGGCAGTCCTGGAGTTGCCTGCGGTGTGCACTTGTGGATTGGCCATTGATAGACTGCACTGGCCTCGGCATGATTTGTGATCGCGAAAACCGTTGGCAAGAGATCGTGTAAGGAAGGAGATTGGCTGCATCAGACATGCTTTCTGTTGGGCTCTTCACAATTTCAAGAGCCTCCGATTTCCGTCCATCGATTGACTTGACCGTCGCGAAGACTGCCGCGAAGTATTCCGTTGCTCGATTCGGACACGCAAATCCCATGTCATTGAGCAGCGACGTCTGGATCGATATCTTCCTCTCTCTTACTCTTTTGTGAGTATACGTGAATTCGTCGAAATTTGCCGTCGCCCACGCATCTTCCACATCATACGGTAAGTCGGTTTCGTTGCTACCCAACCAAACGAATACATCATTTAGTTCCCATCCAGCTGATCCAATGTGGATGTCCACAGTCAAGGTTTTAGGATCTTGCCACGGAAGACGCAAACAGAGAAGGCCTTTTGCACCTGAGACCTTATCCTTTGTCTGCACAGGGTAGCATTGCGACTGGCCACCATTGATTCTGGGCCAAAGTTCCGAGCCAAGGACGACTCCTGAATGTACCAACAGTACAAACATCAAACGATGCCAGAGTCGAAGGTTGTTCGTCATCTTGTCCAAAGAGCTGTTTCGCTTTGATTTCTTTGTGGCAGCGTGCATTCTAATCGAGAATGCCCTGAGTTTTTGCATTTCAGCTACGACCTTTTTGCTAAAACTTCCAAACGAGCTTGACAAGATAGAACATCGTCGAGAAACCAAGAACGGAGCAAAAGAAGTCCCGCAAAAACAAAATTCTTAACCTTAAGGTAAACCCGCGGGAGTGACCTCCGACAGCCGATAGGCAGCGCACAGCTGCCAACAGCGCAGTAGCGAACGCTATAGCTTCAACCTAGCTAGGGTCTTGGCGAGTGTAGGTTATCAACAGATAGTACAGTCGTTTCTATAGACAATAATTACTGTGGAGCATTGTACTGTAGTTTGCGATACTTAGCAAATTCAAATATTGACACCTAACTCCCTTGTGTCAGTTGGGGTCTTGTGGAAGCATCGGAGACTTATTCGTGGAGGTGCACCGTACCTCCATTGAACGTCCTCACAATTTGATCTCCGTACCAAGTCGAGTCATTGGATCTGTTACAGTCAACTACAGCTAAGCTGGAATACCATCATGCTACAAACTGCTAGTTCTGAGTTTAAACACTGGCTAGATGTTAACAGTCACTACCCATTCAATGAGATTCGGAAGACCAGGCAGAGCTATGAACTCAAGTATGTTTTGTTGGTAGATGAAACTGACAGGGCAAACAGGTACAGCCAGTACTTTGTTCTAAAGGTAAAGTACCTTCCCAGTGTCATGGTTGAGCAACTCATAATGGAAGAAAAAGCTGTGCCCATGACACCTGATATGGCCTGGATTCTTGAGACCATGACTGGATGGGGAGTGAGGCAGAGCTCTGAGTGGTACAGTGATGTCCTTGCTCTGCTTGCTTTGACAGTGGCAGAAGGAGATCCTATGACAAAGAAAGAGTTGTGCATGATGATAGTGAGGCCACTTATGAGGGATGCACTGTACAATCAATTTGGTGTCATGGAGTGGGAAGCAAAGCAGTTGTTACTTACAGAGTGGCTTCATTGGTTTGACACAGAATGCTGGAGCAAGCACAAACACAGCTTGTCAGGAATGGTGACCAGTAGCCAGCAGTACATTGCCCACAGGGCAGCTTTCACTGCCCATCATGGAGGATACTCTTACCCAATGCCTTGAACATGAATCAGTTCTGAAAAGGAAAAATCAACTGTGAGAATTGTTGCTGTTTGTTATCTCAGTAGTGTTCGCAGTAACAATAAGTTTCAACTTACAAGAAATAGTGTCAAACCAAGTAGCAACTTCAGCAGATCTGTCAGCATGGATAGGATGGGTGCAGTGCTGTCCCATAGGACAGGAGACATGAAACTCCCCCCTCTGCTTGCATCTTCCACAATAGTTCCTTGTGCAGGTGGCAGCAACTCCTTCAACCTCTCTAACATGATCCCTCTTAAGGAAGCCACATCTGCTGCAGAACATTCTGCTTTTGAATCGCTTTCTTGTTGGTCTGGCTGGTGCTGTTGGTGGTGGAATAGTGATGCACTACGCTAAAAGCTAGTGTAAAGATCTTTCGAGTGTTTTGAGTTTGAGAGAATGAAAGTTATGAGAGGATTAGAAAGCTATGAAAACTAATCAACGAGAGAGATCTACAACCAAAGGATCGTAGATCTGAACTGTGCTGAGGTTATAGCCAAACCAAACGTTTAACCATTACGAAGTCATTGACATTTGTTGTCATGGAATTCCACGTCATGGGTGAGAGATGGGTACGAACACGACTTCGATCGTTTCTCAGATCCTATCGGAGCAACCATTTGGTTCTGCGAACGCATGGAATCTCCCGAAGACTTTGACAAGGACGGTGATGCAGAAGCTCTACGAAGAAGACACCAGCTAAGAAGTACAGTCTACTCGCAACAGGCCAATCTTTCTCAAACGAGAATGGTGTGACTACCACGAGTCAAGAACTCACAACACTGCTGATGGCATGACTTTGAAGAAGCTCAGGGCCAAGTCTCAGTCCTCGTCTGACACCAATAGCAAGCCAGCGTACACAAAGAACAAGACTTGGAAAAGAAAGTCCGACGACGCCAAACCTACACCAGAAGGAAGATAACTCTTCTGTCCTCATGCCAGAAGGTTCTTTCCACACGCTTCGGTCAAGGTTAATCGCAGAAGGAAAGCAATGCAACCATGTCTGCATGCGCAGTCTGACAACTCGACAACGAGGCGACTCCTCTGTTGGGTCTCATCCTCGATGGACAAGAATGGCTGACTGTTGTACATACGGCGCATTTGTCCGATATCGATCTGTCAAGTCATTCTCGGAGGAGAAGATTTCGTGCCTGGATTAGGCCAGGATGATGATTCAACGGAACCATGTTCCGATTTCTCTACCTAAGTGATGAGATATCTCACTAAATAGAAAACAAGAATTGTTTGCAACTTACGAAGTCTACGGCAAATTTGATGATTGCCTAGAATCTTCTCAACTAGACTCTGATTTTCTATTTAGCATCGTTAAACTCGTACGTGGCCAACCAACTCGTTAACGTCGCAAGAAAAGAGAACTCGAAACTATCGTTTATTTTAGATTTAACAGACGAGATAAAGGGAAACAAAAACCCATCACACTCCGTTGCTTACTTCATACAGGAGCATCCGGAAACTTAATTACTCAAACTCAAGATAAGAGTTTACTCACGAAGAATAATGGGGGCGTACAAACATCACGGACTGCTTCTACGAAAGAATTGAAACCCCGCCGAGTTGTAGCACGTCGTGCTTCCTCGATTCCACGTGATTAGAATTATTCGATGGGCTTTCACGTCACCAAAGAATTGGGTGGGCTGCAGATTGTGATCATAGTCATGACACGTCTCTGCACGATGCCTTAAGAATCAAGTTTGATTTCGCTACCATGTCAATGGAGTAGAACAGCATATTTTTCCCAGCGAAAGATAGCAGTACCAATAGAAAGGAAAACTTCTCCATTCCCTATCCTGCAGCTGTCATCGCGACCTGATAGCCGTTGTCGCGATAGAGACTTTGAACTAATACTCGAACAAATAGACTTAAGCAAGATGTGCCAGAGTCGAAAAACGTTAAATAAGGAAGAGAAAGAACTGACTCATGCCTTCTCAACCATGTGCTCCGACCCAGTCGATGTTACTTTGGGAGAGTTGCGTATGGACGACTACGAGGTAGACCTTCGTCCCGACGATAAAACCTATTATACTAGGGCTCCCCCTACTCCACAGGTCCATACAACTTCTTAAGATGGAGGTTGAATGTATCTGCGAGGCAAGAGTACTCAAAAAGGTGAACCGTTCCGAAAGGGCGGCACCAACTTTCAACATTCCAAAGAAAGACGGATCTGTAAGATTAATCTCTGATTTCCAGGAAACGGACAAAAGGATCAAGCGGAAGCCTAATACTATCCCAAAAATACAAGAAATGCTCTTGAACCTAAATAGATTCAAGTGCGCTACCAATCTAGACCTGAACACGGGACACTACACATCGAGCTGTCACCACAATCGAAGCAACACTATACCCTTGCACTCCCGAAGGGAAAGCACGAGACCAGAGGTTGCCAAGGAGCCTATGTAATAGTATCCCGAAATATCTCTCAATCACGGAAGATGGAAACACGCATGCAAGACTTAGAAAATGTCCGTGCATATATTGATGATCAACTAATCCTAACGGACGGCGATCTCGCAGATCGCGTTTAATAGTAGGATGACCTTTTCCAAAGACCTCAAGAAGTCGGGATTGAAACCAACACCACCAAGGCCTTCCTCGATAGTAAGAACTGGAGTATCCAGACAATGATTACTCGAGTAGGAATCCAACCCTTAACAAAAAAAGACAATAGATGCGATCAAGATATCGCTTTCCCCACAGGAGGAACTTCGTGATTCATATGTACCAATGAATACCAGGGTATGCTCCAAGACAGCGCCGGATACCCACTCGTTTCTACGCGTGGTTTAACCAGTATCCATGACCTGTCGTCATGGACAAGAGATCGTGAGTCCCGCGTAGAGTCGAGGAGCCTCCGCGCGATGAACATGTGGACTTGTCGGCAATTAAGTTTGTCGGCGTCAATCATTAGGACGCTCGCCAACGACTTATCAGAAAAACACCGATAAGGAGGACACGGCACGTGTCCCTCATCAACACCTGGTCAACGATACTATGATTATTCTTCGCAGTATCAGAAACGTTCGTACGGTCAGCCCACGCACAAAGGTCCTTACCACACCAACCGAGTCAATAACAATAACACTGTACGGCTCCGACATACTTCGCAGTAGCGGCACAGTTTACCAGACTTGGAAAATAATGTATTTACACCCATACCAGTCCTGATCCCTTGTAGGATTGCCATCGTGCTACGCAAATGTCTACATCCCATCTCCGGGGAGTGCCCCGCACTTTATTTCTTGTTTTTCTTTCCGATGATGTTCGGCTTCGTGCCCTTGTCAGGGGCGAATTCAATACACAGCTCTTAGCTTATTCGCGACTCGATCCTAGAATGGGTTTGAGTTCGACTCATGGATGAGTCTCTCGTGAATCGTCATTGAGACAGGGTTTCAGTCCGCGTCTAGTGCATACTAGGTGCTGATCGAAACAATCGCTCTAGCTATTTGCCAGCTGTGGGTATCTTGCAGCCCACTTGATGAATGCTAGACGAATATTCCATGCGTTCCGTTTTAGTATCTTGGAGATACGTAGGATTATTACCACATCCTACTCTATCATACTTTTCAGTCTCCCGCGGTAGTTT
>CAICTM010000668.1:0-53682 GCA_903772945.1 Seminavis robusta
GCTTCAATTGTTGGATTCTCTCAACGTAAAACCAAGTCCAGTCTCTGCACGTGTCGCGATGAAATCCCGTCGCTGCAGCGCGCTCATGCTCTGTTGGATATTGTCGGAGAAAGTGCATGGAAATGAGAAAATAATCCAGCCGAATTGATCCAGAATCTACGCGGCATTCTTCATTCTCAGATCGTTGGAGATCTTCAAAGATGGCGCACAGCACGGTTGGAGATGCTCCATATCGCGACAAGAACCTTTCGATGCTGGTTGATTCCTTGCAACGGTCGACAGTCTTCATGGAATCATCGGCAAACAGCAACCCCTCTCTAGCATCTCGCTAGGAGTGAGAACCACAAGCTGCCCTATGTCGTTCTCATCGTCGTAGTCATCTTCGATGTCGGCCATGGTCTCCTTTTGATTGTTGCTGTTGAGTGGCTGTCATTGGTTTCTGCCTTGTCATTGGTTTCGTGATCTTGTCTTAAATCTACCAGTCTTGTCACCCAATCTTGTCTAGTGAGAATTATAGGACAAGATGTCGTGTCCTAATCGAGAATTAGGACAAAACGAGATTTCCAATCTTGTCTTAATTCCAAACCATCTTGTATACACGACTGCCCATTCCACAACGTTCCTGTAGCTAGCTAATAGGGGGATCTGCTTCTACACTGAAACCTTTCTGCCGAGGTTACACAGCTCCGCTGGCTTATTTTAGAGGTTGAGCATACATATCCAGTGGCTTAAAATATCAACCTCTTTGCTCGACCATGGCCTTTTTTGTTTGCTGGTTGTTAATCTCCACTGGTGCTGTGAGGGGTCGCGTAACACGAGATGCAAGCAAAGCTCCCCTATCCTCCCAGCACCTAGGAATTGCTAGATTAGAATAAGTTACTACTGCACTACTCTATGCTCCTCTCCTTAGTTGACAGAGAAGCTCGTAGTGCCCTCCCACCTCCCAGTCTTTGTGTAGTTTGCTCGCACCCCAATGGTCTTCTTCCACCATCGTACGTGACTTCGACAACAGGCTGCTCTGACGGTAGCTGGAACGGTGGCTTGGACGGTGCCTTGGACGACAATTGACAATAGTAATTCCCAACAACCTCTTGAGTCAAGCAACCATAAGATCAACCACAAGATCAACCAAGTCGCCACAAAAACATCCACGAAAACATCCACGTAAATCAACCTCATCCACTACGATTCATCCACCACGGTGACGTTGTGGATGAGTGGATGTGGATTGGTCATCCACCACGGTGACCTTGTGGATGAGGTTGACGGATGTGGATGAGGTTGACGTATCCATTAACCACTAGCTAGCAAAATATCGCTCAGCCACTAGTGATGGTTAACGAACCCTGGCCTAGTATCGTACATGTATTTATCCATCGCCTCACGTGATCACCACCGCCTGAGTGACCCGGACTAATTCAGTCCCAGTCGAGTCGAGTGACAGTCTTCTAAGTTGACGTCATGACATTGTCTTTCGGCACCTGGTCTGCACCACCTTGCTTGGCGGTAACGCCAATAGAGCATCGAATCTCTAGAATGATGCATTGGTGCCCTGGAAGAAGAGGATAAATCTGGTTGAAGTAAAGTCAGACTCACTATATCTCTAGTAAAATGAATTCAATAGGAATCTCAAGTGATTTTTAACTTCTTTCTACTGCATGCAAACATCCTGATGACCGAGTTGCAAAGCTAGTTCAGGCAGAGAATAAGGGGGTCAGAAAACTACAACTTTCTAGCTATTACTCTACAGCGTCAAGAAGTGTATGTTAGGAGCATCCAGAAAAAATGCAAGATGAAGGTTCTAGTCTAGGTCCCACTGGTACGCGACTTTGGGCAACAATAGCTCTGTTTCATAGACTATTCGTACGAGGAAAAGGATAGAGGATCGAACCCAGAGCCGAGTCACGAAAGAGAAGTGTTCCTACAGCGAGCGTTTGAAGAGTCGAGCGTTTTTTCGACATCAGCGTGGTATATGTACGTGTTTCCCTTGTTGGCTGGTGCCGCAGCACGGTGCCAGTATCGTTGCTGGCTTTCTTGGAAACGAGCGACCCAGAGAATGGGTAGACGTTGCCTGTCTGACAGAAACTACTTGTTACTTCAGCTTATTCTCCTTCTACGTAGGCTCTAGTAGGCACCACTGCGCACCTTTGAAAGCGCCACACCTTGAGATACGTCCCCTCCGTGCAGGAGGAGACAAAATGCATCAAGTCATCTTCACGGATTGCTATTTGATACCACCATTGCGTAGGATTACTTCCCTGGGTGCGTCTTGGCTAGGTATCCTGCGTACACCACAAGCCCCGCAAGGAAACCAAAGCTCACCATCCAAGTGAAAGGATATGCTGAGTGAGAGGGGCGACACGTCTTGGAGTTCACCCAGACATGGTTATACTGTTCTGTATTCCAGCCAACATGTTTGAACCCCTTTTTGGTCAGAAACGTTCCCACTCCGCTACTGGAGGGATCGCCATCCTCGATATTGAAGATTTGGATGCAAGTATCCGAAAAGTCAATGGACTCCAGCACCATCAACTCTGCGCCCTCGACGTCCAGAAAGTACGTATCGATGACTGGGACATCCTTGAGCAAAGGTGCCATGGGTTGGCATTGCATGGGGATTGTTTTCACGATTTTTCCATTTCTGCTTTTGAGCTTGGTTTGAAACACCTCTTCATCGTGGAATTCAGCAAATCCATTGAGCCCAACCATGTCGGTGATTCGAAAGTGCAATGTGGTAGGTTTGGAGCAGATTGGAGTCATATGAAGTGTTGCGCCAGGGCGATTCTCTCGGATAAAGGGCTCCATCTCCGGGTTGGCTTCCACCAGGATGGTGTCCCAACCAAGTTCGTACTGAATCGCGTGGGAATGGGCTTCACCCAGTTTGCTGGAGCCTTGAACAACACCCATCTCCAGAACGGTGCCTTGAAAGCCAGACGGGGAAGAAGGTGCATAATGCTTCTTCCAATATTCATAGACACAGCGGCCTTCATCTGTAGTCCACTTGTATTTGTCATTGTCAGTTGAGTAGCTTGGGCAGAGACCTCCCTCCAAGAGCCTCTCCCGTTTCTTTTCGACTGGCTCGGTGCGCCTTTGGTTCCCAGAAACTGCTGGGCTCATTGACTTGGCAGCAATGGCATCGGCTTGCTGGGAGGTCCTGGTAAACAAGTCCCAGACAGCCACGAACAGCAATGTCGAGAAGAGAGCCGAAATTGTCTTCATGTTGTTCCACTAGTACCGTGCTGATCAGCCTCTTCAAAGATTGATTGGATTGGATTCCTTTATTGTATGATTGAGTGGACTGAGAAAGAAATGAGATTAGTGAGAAAGAAATGAGAAACCAGGGTGTTCTGATTGCAGTGACGCTCCTACTTGTACCTTGTTTGCTTGAGAAACCGCAAACTTCAGCCCTGCATACCTTACCCATTGAGACCCCATGACATGGGCCAGTCCAGGAAAGCTACCTGATTAGCTCCTGATTACTATTTCCAAGTGGAACAGACCAGCGCTTCACGGTCCGGGCACCAAGAGGCTCTTGGCCTGCATGCTTTGGAGTGGTGCAGTACAGTACGGTGGACACGAGATGGAAGGGCGACCAGCCCCACCGATTGGTGTGGCTGCAGTTCCTTTCCTGCGGCTTTAGCTTGGCCGCTGTGACATGCCAGTGTCACATTCTAGTGTCCGCACAATGGATTGTAATCCGGAGTCATGACTTGAGTTATGAGATTTGATTTGAGTGGAGTCAGCACTTTAGAAAGAGAACCCACTCGTAGATTCCATCATTCTTCAAATGAAATTTGATTTTGCAATGATTTGAGCATGCATTTTGGCAAAAAGACCATGACCCAAGTCAAAGGGCTGAGTGCAAAATCATGACTTGTGTGTGCTGACTTGAGTCTCAAAACTCAAGTCATGACTGCGGACATACGATTAAGGACAGAGTGGCGAGCTATCCTAATGCTTTTAAAAAATAGCCATTCCGAAAACACGAAATCAGTGTACTAGAGTAGTACCGTACGGTACCCGTTGTCTTCTATGATTAAAGTCGTGGGTCTGGTTTTGGTGAAACGACTAACTCACTAGGTCATCATTGTGGCAAGATTTAGTTGTACGCGCAGCGCGTGCGCTCGTAGAAGTGAACCAAAGAAGTCGAATCAATATTTTTAAAGCTGTGGTACCCGTACGCCTGTACGAGAACACCGGCACCTTTAGGACTAGCTAGTTTAATGTGGCTTAAAGGCATTCTCTACTCATTCTCGTCCTATTTTCTCGTAATACTATTAATAGTAACTGCTCGTCCTATTTCTCGTCGTAAAAATTTATTGTCATAGTGGACACAAAAGCCGCTTCTCTTTTCTTGTAAACTTTTTATTGTCATAGTGGACACAAAAGCCGCTTCTCTTTTCTTGTAAACACTTTACTGTCCTGAATCGTGCTGCTGCGCTGGCTTTTCCGAGCTTCAGGCATAATCTACTAGTATTGTTTTCAGAAAACAAAGCCATGGTGCTTAGGAAGCATCAACATCGGATGCACACCTGCCCCACCTGGTAAAAAAGTGGAGTCGAGATAAACGCGAAAAACGTTGTTAGCTCACAACGGCCATGGTGGAACGCAATCGTGCAACTAGAAAAATCGTCATTTGCACTTACAGTTGCATTAGATCACTGGTCTGGTTGCTTGCTTAGCAACCATGGTGGTATTATCCTCCACAGTTGTCGCTTGTCGCGACTGTCGAAGCTCTCGTGCTTGCTTTGTGTGTTCTTTAATAGCAGCTAGCTTCTCTGCAGATGGCGCTTCTTCATAGTATTTGAAGCCTTTCTTCTTCTCTTGTGGCACAACCTTGCCCCACTTCTCATACAGTTCTTTCCACTTGATGTCTTTTATGCCGGTTGGCTTGGATGCCTCAGGTGGTTCCATTCCTTTCCACCATTCCATTGGTTGTCCTCTGTAGTCGTCCTTGACCATCTTAAGACATGTTTCCTCTGCTCCGTGGTACTCTGCAAAGTACATGTCATTGCCCTTGTCCTCTCTGTTTGCGTAAACCGTGAACTGATGGTTCTTTTTGATCTGGCCTGTGGGAATGTTGATAAGGGGAGCTTGCTGCTTGTCATAGTCGCGGAACACTTTCTGTTGAACATGGATGGCATCAATGAGTCGGTGCTTGCCAACCGTCTCCACAAGGTCCTTGGGTGTGTACGTGTTGGATTGCCTCCATTCCTTCTTCAACAGATTAACAGGCGATCACAGTCGTTCTTTGTGTGACCCTTCACAAGAAAAGAAGCTCTCGCCATCAAACAGATACCTCTTTTCACCAAATAGTGTAGCAGTCGAAGAACCATCCTGTTCTTGTTCTGCCCCCCACAGTTATCCATTACAAAGTTAATCTCCTTGTAAGGAACTTGCGTGTCAAGATGACCAAGACGGTCCAGTTCAAACATAAGTAGGCTTGCCACATCATTGCCACCTTTCTTCGCTTGGTCTTCACCGTAGGCAAGTGCCGACAAGGTAGGCTGTTGTCGACTGCAATCCACAATACCGAAGACGTTGACGTTCATGGGGCTTAGATAGTATGTCTCACCGGGTTGTTCTGAAGAAAAGTTAGGAACATACATGTTCTGTGAGTAATCCGCAACAAAGCAAAGCGATCGATTGGCCGCTGGAAGGTCACTGGTGTCATAGGCTTCCTTTTTTTTGACACGAAAGAACTGTCGCTGGATCTGGGCCATTTCAACATGCTTGGCTGCATCCTTGATCATCGTCTCGTTGTCTAGCATGTCTTGGATCTCCTGTTCTGTAGCTTGATCGATGACTTCTTCCAGGTGTTTCGTTTCGTCGTCTTCTTCTTCAGAAGAAGAATCACTGTCAGCATCAGTATTCGCTTTCTTGGCTGCAAGACGATCGCTTGCCTTCTTCAACTTTGTCTGGTACTTGTGCGAGTTGGCAAAGACATAGCAGTCGCCGCAGACGTCTTCTCTTGGCTTGTGAATGACCATCTTTGGAAAGTTCTTCTTCCAATACAGTCGGAAGGTTGTCCAAGAAGGAGCACTCTCGAGTGCATCATCACTTATCTTTTCTTTCTCCACAATGAGTCCCTTCGGAGTATATGTGTACTTCCAACCGCACTCCGTCAGGAGCCTCTTGTACAAGAAGTATCTAGAGTAGCAGGCAGGAAGCTCCACGACGTCTTCGTCATCTTCGCGTAGAGTAGTTTGAACTTGTCCACGTACAAGTTCGCGAATGATCCGTGTCGCTCGAGGAACTCCCATGGCTTCCATCCCAGTGAAAAACTCCTCCATGACCAGATCCATTCCAATGTTGCGTCGGTTGCTTGGCCTTCCAGCCAGTCCGTGCCTGAGTGGCTTCCCCTTGTCTGCTATTGCTTTGATGTTTCGCCATTTGGTTGAACCAACCCCCAGCATTGTACAAAGGGCATGCTTACAAACTGGAAAGCTGGTACCAGGGAGCAAGTAGGCCCTCCGCTTGTAATCCTTGTGCTGTCCAAAGGCTTGGGCATACCTGTACCATTCAACTAACAGAAGCTTTTGTTCATCTGCTTCCTTCAGCGCAAAGTCAAAAAGACTTTGGATCATGACAACTCTTCCTTCATCACTCAGCTTGCAGCGAGCATCATGCAGGCAAGTGCATTGACTAAACCTTCCTGGAACATCCATGTCTGCACAAGCTTCGCTCCTGTCAGTCAACTCATAGAAGAAAGACTCGATGTCAGAGAAATTCTCCCATTCCTCCTTTTCTCCACATTTCTTGAGTTTCTTCCTTCCAGAGTGAATCTCAGCCACTGGGCTCCTCCTCTTTTCCCTGGTGGTACTCCTGGCTGCGCCAGTGGGGGCGGTGGCATTGGCTCTACTTGCTGGTGGTGTTGACATAGCGCACTTGCATCGAAAACGTTGTCATTGTGCGCTCCTTTCTTCGTTCAGCGTGTTTTATCTATATTCGCCGTTTCGTCTTTTCGTATGTTGGCTCGGTAGCAAGTTATCGCTGTTTTGGGAAAAAGTGAGCGAACTTTCTTTTATTCCTTAAGTAATGTTCAAATCACACGCCAGTCATCCAAGAGCAAGCCTAATCGAATTTGACAAGTTGATCCACTGTTAATGATCGCGTCAACTGCTGTCGTTAGCTATATAGGTTCGCGATATCTCTTCTAACCCTCGCACGTTACTTTCAACTACATGGCTGGATAGAGCATAAAATTTCCGACCTGGCGACTTAAGGTCGATTTTTGACGGAAGCATGTTTTTGGGGCAACTGTGCGCCCCATGTTGATGGTTTTCAAATGCCATGGCTTTTTAAACATATGTTTGAATTTTTACCATTCCAATCTCAACCTTCCAAGCTTCCAGTTAAGTCAACCTGGAGGTGCTGGATGCCACAATGGGGAAGAAGTGCATTCAATAACCAACAATCTTTTGTCTTTTTGGTTACAGAAGGTTTAGTACAGAGCAAATAAATTTGATTGCTAGAGTTCTATGCAAGCTTTGTGCTGAAAAATAATTATAGGCAGGAGATCAACCGTGCCGGTACCTGACGCTAATTGATTGTCACTTGCAGCTCAAGCAACTAGTACCGTACTATGCATAGGAATGCCATTTTCCACAGACGCACCTACATGGCTACCTACGGTCGTACCGTACCGGTACATGTAACGGTATCTTTCCCAACTAAAAGGATCGACCGCAGAGGTGCGGCGTCTTCCGAATGGGTGGATATAGACAGCAAAACCAGCTACCAGTACATGTACGATGTAGCCGCTGCGCCGTACTACCGGTACCGTACCGTGGAAACAAATAAAGACGTACTACATGTTCTGCCGGTGAACAAAGCTCCACTGGTCCTGCATGTACCGGTTACCGGTACCGGTAGTGCTGGCTTTGTTGGCTTCGTACATATTTACCCCAGACCCTAAATGCGTATCTTAGAAGAAGAGGGTTCTCAGGATCTTTTTTGAAGCCAAGCAGAAGCGTCACAACGACAAAAAAAAATCAAGCAAGAAGGAATTGTTATCATCCAATAATTGAGTCAAGGAGGAGGAGGAAAGATGACAGGTGCAGCAGAGCCTGGTCGTACTAGTACTAGTATGCTGTTCAAATGCAAGTGTGAGTCTGTCCAGTTTGAGCTGAGTGGTGAACCGCTCTTGGACGGGAATTGCCATTGCCATTCCTGTGTGGCTTGCTGTCGCTATGTGGACGAGAAACACAATAAGGGAGGAGGCACCACCGGGATTGTCAATCACGGTGCCGCCTTTACGTTTTTCAAACCGGATCAACTGGTCAAGTACACCGTGGCGGATTCGGTAAAAAGAGAAGACAACAACAATAATGGCGTATTGGGAGCTGTCAAGGTGGGAGACAGTGGCAAAAATATGCGCTTGTTCACAACTTGCTGTGGCACCATGGTGGGATTTGCTCTCCCCAAGATGATTGGTCTCAATCGCAATTGTATTACTGTTGTCAATGACAATGACAATAATAATGACCCCTACCAACCTGCCGATCCTATCATGAACTGGCGAAAGAACGATGCCTTTGACCCCTCCATTGTTCCCGAACCCAGTCACAAAATGGTCCCCATCTCGACCATGTTCTCCTTCATGATGCCAATGATGAATCCGTTTGGACCCAAGTTTGATCCAAAAGATGAAAATCAGAAAATGTTCTTTCCGGAACTCGATAAAGCCGAGATTGTGGAAATTACGTGGTAGTCAGTACCGGTACGTAGTGAGCTAAGCTACCAATCTATTGTCGGAAGGCCAGTACTGGTAAAACTCGTGTATAGCTACGCCTCGGCAGCATGCAAGATCACGCCACATTAAATTATAGTTTCAGTTTCAATTTGTCTATATTTTGCTTTGATACTTATCAACTAGCTAGCTAGAATTCCTAACGAGAAGCAGTGAATAGCGTGTAGGGGTGTTCTGTCCACAACCAATTACTACGCAGGCCAAGCAAGCCTTCTAGCTAGCATCTGCGCTTGGAGACAATAGAGAATGAATCAATCTCCAGAACGATGCCTTGGAAGAAGCCCGGGTTGAAGACAAGTGAGACTTTAAAATACATGCATAACTAGATCAAGTTCTAGCTAGTACACTCATGTCCAGCCATAGGAAGCTCCAGAGTGCTTTTCAGAGCTTTCTACTGCAAACCTCCTAGACAGTTTCAAAACTACATAATAGTAAACTAGTATGAATAAGATGTAGTGGCTATCAAGCAGCAAGTCGGAGCAACTAAAGGACCATTTGACTAACTCTAGACTCTTAGTGTACTACCACGTATGTATTAGTTGTCGAGTGGAACGGAGGCGCAGAGATTTTGTGACTCCCACATGCCAGGGGAGCTGCAGCGCTCATTTTTCGCGGCTGATCGAATGAGTCCATCAAGTCGAGTCGAGTCAAGTCGCATCTTCTTCCAACCCTCAACGCATGTACAATGTTGCCTATCTATGATACCAGAGATGCGACGACCCGTACGGTAGCTTAATTGCGCTTCTTCTGAGCATCCATGGTTCGACGGAATTACTACTTTTCATCAGAAGCAAAGAAAGAAAGTCATGCGTTGCCGATAGGAAGGAAGAAATCAGCGGTTGCCGCCAGGTCCATCACCACAAAGTTTCGATGTGGAATATTTTCTCCCCGCGCATTGACCGCAGTAGTGGTGGCGATGATATTGGTTCTTTTGTCAGTGGGCCTTCAATCGTCTACACGTGGCGTCATCCAAATACAAGCATACATTTTTTCAAAGAATACCGAGTCTGCATCCACAAAACCCAGTCCCGCTGCTGCCAAGCCAAATAATCCAAGCAACACAACATATCCACAGCAAATAATTGTACAGAAACTTGCGGGTGGCGTGAAAAGTAGCGGTGGTGCCAAGGAAAACTTGCAAATCGTTCCTTTGGAGCTGGACAACACCGTTGCCGAGGATGTGGTGGCCATTGAACATGATCCCGACAAGGCTGAAATTACCGTGACCTTCAAGATAAATGCTCGTTGCCCTCGTCCTTACTTGATTGGACGACTGTCGGGTCCGGCACTGATACGCTTGCAACCATGGAAATGGCAATCACACAGCAGTTATGGGGAATTGGCCGTGACATCCTTGACGAGTCGATATGAGGTTCCCATTATTATAAGCCAGGCTTCCTACTATGCCTTGGAGATTATTGTTGTTTTCTGTGACAACTTTTTCTATGCCTTGAATCAGCCAGATAATCCCATACACCAGGATGATCCCTCCAAGGACTGGATCGACTCCAGACCAGAACTGGCCCATTACATGGGACAAGACTATGCCAGACATTGCGTGGAAAACTCGGCCAAGAATCGAATCACACAAAAGGGAAGTTCCATTTGGATATCCGGAACTGCAGGAACTCCCTCCAGCCAGAGTAAGCAACCACAACCAGCATGGAAAGGATTCTGGCATAACAAAGGCTACAAGAAAGGCTACAAGCAGCCACCAGATGGCTCAAGGACAAATGACAAACATTTGTTACAACCAGTTTATACAAGATACCAACTAGATGGATGGAAAGAGGAAGAGCATCCCGCAGAATGCAATCAAGAACGATTCGAGCCGTACAAATTCCACTGGAACCAGGAGACGCCACTCAGTGCACAGAGTTTAAGACAATCTAAAGCGAACAACATTTGTCTCATTGGTGACGACCACAGCAGGAGCATGCATGAAAGGGCCAAAGAAATGGGCTTTGACCTTCCCAACACCAATGTTGCATTCCACCACCTGTGGACTACCTTTCCAGAAAATGTCACAGAAGCAAGTATTACAGATCTCATGGACCGACATCGCTGCACGAGCATGGTGGCATCCGTGGGTCACTGGCCCGCCAGCCACCATACCAAAGGGCACCCCTACACTTTGAAGCAGTTTTACAAACTGACCAAGGGCATGCTCCACATAGTGACCAAACACCCGCAAGTTGTGGCACGAAACGTGAGAGTCTTTGTGCAATCTCTGAATTCCCTACCACTGCGATATGGGATCAATGACTGTCCAGCCACAGACTATCGCAATCCACTTGTCTTGGACTCTTACAATACCATTCTCAAACGAGTCTCGTTCGAATTTGGCATCCCCTTTATTGATACTGAGGAATTTCTGGTGGGCCCCATGTGGGATGCTAGTTCTGATTGGGAACATGTCAATCAAGCAACAGAGGAAGCACAAACTCTGTTTGTGGCTGCTTCTGTGCTTGGGTGACGACTTTTTGTCCGAGCCTTCCAGACAGCAACTTCTTGTTGCTCATAAGGCCATTATTAAGCTGGGGGCTTTGCAGGGTTTGCGTGTTCGGTACAATCTTTGTCATCCGCGGCAAGATGTCGGGTTTCAGGCGCACAAGCCGAAAATCGCCTTTCCGTGGCCCAATTGCGTCACCAAGCTTGCTCCTTGCTGTCTTGCTCCTGGCTGTTTGCGGTTTCGAGTGAAGCTCCATCGTGAGGTGCAGTTCATGCAGTTCCAGACATTTGGTCGGCTTTTGCAGCCGAACCCTTGCTGAAATTACATGGTAGTAGTGAGCTTACGGTATGCTTACGGTACAGTACGATGGCAAAAAACGCTGTTTTATGATCTGAAGATCATTGGCTCGTGTAGGCCTCGGCGGCATGCAACATCACGACATGTTTTACATATTTTCAGATTCAATTATTGTCTCTCTTGCTTTGATTCGGATCAATTAGACTAAGAACAGGTCCATGCCTCATCGTGCAAGATGTGAAGGCATCCTTGCAACACAGCCTCGCCGCAAGAAAGTCCCCTATTTTCCAGAATGATTTTGCCTTGAATCAGCCGAGTCGACAATCCCATACACCACGATGATCGCCGACGACGAGAACCTGCCGTATCTTTCATCCGAATGATTTTCAACAAGCAAAGAGCGATTGATTTCATCCATTTTGTTTGGCGACAAGACAAGAAGCAGACATTTCAAGATCTTTGCCTTACGAGCATGCAGAACGTAGAATGGTTGGGGTTGGCCATCGCCTCCTCAGCAGTTGTACCGGTACCGGTCTACCGGTATGCAGAGAGCAAATTCCGCCAGCCTCACCCCGCCGCTAACAACAGCCCGAGCCCATCCGCTCCACCTGAAAAGCCCTGAATTGGGGCCAATACTTAGCTAATTGTATTCCCGAAAGCAGCATTAAAATGCTTGCATGGACAGGTCAGCCCTTTACCAAGCAGCTAAAGGAATACGGTTAGCTAGAAAAGTAGTCGTACTATTTGGCTAGCGCGGACTATGGGTGGGAAGAATGGACGTCAGAGGTGCAATGCAATGCTCAGTGCAAGAACGGTAGTTGGACGGCCAAGACTAAGCAGACCAACTGAAGGAGGAGGAAAGGGTGGAGCCCAAGGAAGATTGAATGGGTCAGAGGGCTATGACTAGTGCTGAACCACCAATGTCCCAATGCAGAGGGCTCATCGTTGAAGCAGTGGCGCCAGAACCACGAGAAAGCACATCAATATACTTGGTACGGACAGACCAGCCCTTCACCAAGCAGCCATTCTGATCCTGTTTTGGATGCTTCCAATAGCTATCAACTGTCCAGCCGGCAACCGTCCAGCCGCAGCGATCCTGGACTCACAGAGCCATTTCTTTGTACGTTCTACTGGTAACACAGTAGATACTACTAGTACCGGTAGTAACCTCGCTGCCTACCAGTACTCCAAAAATCACAGTTGCTTTGGTTTCAGGTAGGTGCGGAAATATTAGATAAATGTTACCATACGTTTACCTAAGCTACACTTATAACGTCGTCTTCCTGGGTCACGACAGTTCTCCTCAAGGCTTAAGGCTCAGAAAGTGCACCTATAATATGCACGATTTACCCTTGTAATTAAGATATACTAGTATATGAATAGCGATAGTCGCAGATTCCAACAGAATCAAGAACTTTGAAAGAGAATAACCCAGTACGGTGGCTGCCTCGGCTAACTGGTGCTGTGGCTGCATAAGCCAAGAAACTGCAGTGCCAGATGGCTTTCGTCATGACAAGACTGTTGTTCTCAGAGATATCTAGCCAGTCATGAGTGGCAGTGAAGAAGAGGTCCCACATGTTTCCAAGAAGCCAATGCTCAAGATGTGGTACGGTACACGTGTATTGGAGGAGGAGGAAGCTATCACAGCAAGCAACCCAGAAGGTCTGGAATTCTGGGATGAGGTCCTCGTGTACCTTTATTACCATATGGTAGTACTGGAGTATAAAATAAGAAAACTTATTACTGAAATTGGCTTGTTTTTGTAGAAGGAAATGAGTACCAGGTAGCAAAATAGTGAAGATTGATTGGAAAGCTCAAGTGCTATTGCCTCTAAAAGGTTAAACTATTCTTATTATTGAGTTTTATTTAATCCCGCTGGGGACATCTTGGTCAACTGCTAATTTATCATTGAATCTTCACTGGCTTAGTCTGTTTCCGTAAAATGACGCCTCGCAACCCTCTGCAGTCTTTTATGAAAGATGCAAAGTGAGCCCTTAAATATCCTAATGACTCAGTTCCATTCGAGCCGGGAACTGAGACGGATGACCAACTGACCAGCCCTTCCAGTTTGTAGTGCATCGTTAGGCATCTCTTGCTCTTTTCGCTGCTGTGTTGAAGAGCTCACAAAACGAAGAGACATCCCAAGCAAAGCATCGAGCCATTCCAGTTTGTTTCGCGTCGAAAGGTTAAGAGCCCGCAACTCGAAGAGACATCATTCCAAAGCAACCAATAGATAGCTGGCTTCTAGACAACAGTCCCGACTACCTGTAAACTTTCGCCATCCTTTCCACGAAAATAGCCGCCATCAACATGAACGCCAATGCCAAGATCCTTTTGGCCTTTCTTCTTGGTTCCCTTGGAGGCTTCGTCCTTGCTCCCTTTGCCTTCAAATCTAATTCCACGGGTTTTGTCGGTGAGCTCTCCTTGGAGGCTGCTGCCATTGACAGTTCCAGCTCTGATTTCGATTCGGTAAGAAAAAGCCTGTGTTGCCATGAGTGGATATACATAGTCCTGCTTGTTCTGCTGCAGCTTGATCAGTCTCTCCAGCTGACACAACTCTACACTCTCGCTCGCCCTCGATTTAGAACGCTCTTCAGCTTGAATTTGCAAACGATGAGGATTCCCCCCAATTTCAGAGGCGACTTGGCTCGAACCCAATCAAAGCGCTAAAGAAACAAATTGACAAACTAAAGGATGAGGTTTAAGATCTGAAAAAAGATGTGGCGAACAGCAACCAACACATTTCGAACCTGAACGGTCACATTGGCAACCTAGACAATAATATCGCTGCGCAAGCTACCACAATTTCAGACTTGAACTCCCAGCTTGCGGAAAAGACCGCCCAACTTGCCACCAAAACCAACCAGCTTGCCACCAAGACCAACCAACTTGCCACCAAAACCAACCAAGTGACGAGTCTGTCCAACCAACTTGCCACCAAGACTAGCCAACTTGCTACAAAGATCAACCAAGTGACGAGTCTGACCAACCAACTTGCCACCAAGACCAGTCAGCTTGCTACAAAGACGGCTGATCTAGCCAAACTGACAGCAGACCATGCGGAACTTGCCGCCAAGTGGGCCAACCTTCCCAACTTGCTCCAGAACAGAGTGGTGAATCCAATTGTCGGATCTGTTTCAGCTGCAACATCCAAGATCACCGAGATTGAGTCCTTTGCCGATGGTGTGGCGGACGATATTGTGGAGTTCATCAAGGATCTTAATTTCATTCCGGCCAGTGGTGCTCAGCTGGCTGGCAAGATTTCCGAAGCCCTTGCAGAGCCCTTTAAAGAGCCACTCTGTGTTCCCTGGACATGTCTTGCAGAGAAATTTGGTTTGCAGCTGGAGGATATCGTGTTGTACTCCACCCCCAAGGTCAGCATTGGCACAGACTTGTACCCTAGTACTTGTATCCAGTTTGGAGCATTCAAGTTAAAAGCGGCTGGTCTTGACAAGTTGCTGAGTCATGTCCGCGATCTTGCTTTGGATATCTACAAACAAGTTCACGGGGAGGTGAAAGAGGAGATCACAAAGGCAATGAATGCCATCAAGGACAAGGTGAACTATGTTTCCGACAAACTCCAATCCATTGATGTGGTTGCCAAGGGTGCCAAGAACTTGCTTGGGCTCAATGACAGGCGACGCATGCTGGAAGCCACGTTTGAGGATGGGCATCAAGCGTATATTGATCACGTCATTGAAACAGCCCATGTCAAGGGGGCAGCCCGTTTTGAAGAGCTGTATGCCCAAAGGGTGCAAGAAATGTTCCATGAGAGAAAGTTGGGAGAGAAGGGGTCCGATTTTATTGATTTTGACTCCTTGGAGCTCATTTTCACGCAAGACTTCAACCAGACGTTCTCTTTGGATTCCTCCGACAGAACTGGCTTTGCGGACAGCATCTTTGATGAAGCCCTGGAGCACTTTCAAATCATCCCTGTCCCCCCTTTTCAAGGCGCCGTCAATATCGTGCTGACGGGATCTCTCAAGGCGGCAATGCCCTATGCCATGGCCATTGAAGGAGCCGCCAAGGCATCGTTTGGGTATGGCATTGGAGAGACACAGGTGATCTTGGACTTGGCCAAGGGAACAGTGAAAACGAAACGAAACGATTTCTACACGGACATTGATATTGACGCTTCTGTGGGACTGTCTGGTTACATGGCATTGAATTTTGCCGCATCCACCAGCGTGGCTCTTTGTATGGGCCAAACTCAAAATGCCTGTGTCACCGTCTCTGTGGATGCCCACCAAGAGGCTGCGGCAGGCTTCGACGCCGTGGCAGGACTGAGCTACGGCGACTACTTGACCAAGTCTTTGACGACCATGTACACGGACGAATTGGATTATCAGAAGCAGCCCCGTTGCAATGACCGATTGTCGGTTGGTGTTGGGTACTGGCAGTACGTCAAGGCACCTTACGTGACAGTCGCCATTACGGGTCCCACTTGCTGCAAGGAACGCAGTGATGTCCTTTACGAATACCAGGGCGACATTTTGCAGCGCACCATTCACAGCCACTGCCTTGGCACGGACTACAAATAAAAAGTTCTGTAACTATGTATATGTGTGTGTGCGGTACCAAACGAAAAACTACCGGTAAAAGACTTGAAAGCATAAGAAGATAAAGACCAGTTTCATAACATAAAACGTTGGCATGGCTGTCTCTCGATGTTCTGTGACTGAATAGAATGTCAAAGATTTATTATACTTACAGAAGATCTCTTTTCATAAGGCTTTTTCCTCTCTTTAGAATTGAATTAGGAAAAGATACTAGTATCGGATAAGGTGAAGGCTAAACCCAGTGACTCAGCCACAACCTCCCACGATGTAGCAACCAAGCAAAACCACAAAACCACACAAACCTTACTTTTACTTTTGTTGGGGATCCTATTACAGACCATGTTAGAATCCATAACCATCTTCAACAAGGGCGGTCTGATCTTGTATCAGTACCGTGCAAGTCCGTCGCTGTTGGGTGCGGGAGAAGGAGCGGCCAATTCGGCTGCCTTGACGGAATCGAAATTGAACGATTGGCTCCAACAGACCATGCTGGGTCGCAAACAAGTTACAGCCGTAGAACAACGCCACGAGAGCATGGCCGCCGTGACTGCAGCGGCGCGGAGTATTGCTGTCTTGGTGGAGAGTGTTTCCGAAAAAGACAAGTTTGCCGTCGCCTTGTATCCCGATATTCTCTTTGAAGGACCGCGCAGTTACATGAAGGGATGGATTCAAGCGTTGCTACACAAGTGTTTGCAGGAATATGCATTGTATGAACAGGCCATGCTGTTGAATCTACAAGATCAAGAGGATCAAGATCACTTGGCCACGTTATTGCCCATGTGTCCCGATCCCAAAGGATTCGATAAAACCTTTCAAGCCTTATTGGAACAATCCAAGCAACAAAAAAGCAATCTTCAGCAACAGCCACCATCAGCAGACAATGCTGCAGACAAACCATCTACCACCACCACCACAACTGCTAGTGCCAATAATAAAAAGGGAAAAGAAAAGAGAACGTGGGGAGACGCCAAAGTGACGAAACAAGCCATGGCCCAATTGGACTTTTCCAAGCCAGACAGTCACACGGCCAACAACACGAGCAATGACAATAACAATTCCATTATGGATCCCTCCGAACAAGCCATTGCCGAAGCCAGAGCGGCATATTTGCCCAATTTCACGCAAGACGACGAAGAGGAGGAAGAAGAAACTCCCACTTTGAAGGACGACGACAATTCCTGGGGATCCTCGTTGCAATCCGTTTTTGGGCAAATGACGGGCAATAAAATACTCACAGCACAAGATTTGAAAGTGCCGTTGGAAGAAATGCAGAAATTGCTCACCACCAAAAATGTGGCCCAATCCGTTGCCAAGGAAATTTGCGATTCCGTACAAACACAACTCGTCGGAAAACGATTGAATTCCTTCTTTCGCGTCAAAACGGCCGTTCGACAGGCATTGGAAGCTGCCATTACCAAAATATTGAATCGAGGACGCACGTCCAAAGATGGCAATCTCGATATCATTCGCGCTGCCATGACCAAGACCCAAAAAGGCATGTTTGCTTCTTCCTCTTCTACAAAAACAAAACCCTACGTCGTTGTAAATGTCGGTATTAACGGCGTGGGCAAATCCACATCACTCGCCAAATTGGCCTATTACTTTCAATCCCATGGACTCAAACCACTGCTCGTTGCCGGAGATACCTTTCGATCGGGAGCCGTCGAACAATTGAATGTCCATGCCAAATGCCTCCAAGTCCCAATGTTTCAACAGGGATATGCCAAAGATCCCAGTGCCGTGGCCAAGGCTGCCATTGCCCAAGTCATGGCACAAGACGATGATAATGACGACAATGATAAACCCAATGTCGTCTTGATTGATACGGCCGGACGCATGCAAAACAATGCCCCCCTCATGGCGGCATTGGGGAAACTCGTCACGGAAACACAACCCGATTTGATCCTACTGGTAGCAGAAGCACTGGTCGGCAATGACGGTGTCACGCAATTGCAAATGTTCAATCGGGCCATGCAATCCGCCCAACGACAAATTGATGCCGTCATTTTATCGAAATTCGATACTGTTTCCGATAAAGTCGGAGCGGCACTCACACTGACGCATATTACCGGAGCGCCCATTTTGTTTGTCGGAACGGGACAAAAATATCATCATTTGAAACGATTGCAAGCGGCGACTGTCATTCAGAGTTTGTTTGCGTAAGTAAGTAAATAAATACTGTAAGTACAAGTAGAAAAAGTATGAAAGATAGAGACAAAGTTGATTGGATATTAGAGAGGCATAGTGAACAAAGAAAGATGGAACCGGTCGTTCAGCATTCATTCGAGCTACACTTGTGTTGTCCCATTACATTTTGAGTGAGACGCGGAAGCCAGCCAGCCATTAGCCTTAGGGGGATCGCAAGTGGTGATTGCTCGGGTAATAGTCCAGACTTGATTGGTCGTCACCAAAAACGGACTCTGTAACCAACGACATGCCAACTTTTGCCCAGTCAGGTACCACCCGATCCCAAAGGCTTTCAGGGCAAGCACCATCCACGCCGTTGTCCAATTTGTCCAATCGAGAATGAGCCGCATCGATAAAGCCTCTACTACTGCCAATGCAGTCCCGTCGTAATGCCGCAATGACAATGTTTCTCGACGGAATCACAGAAATGTACTGACCGAAAATTCCCCTCGCCTCGTATCCGCGTGAAGTAGGATACCATAAGTATCCTTGGGGGTATCCTTCTTCCGGTTGAGAAGTCGTTGATTCAGTGATCCAACTCGGCGCAATCAGCTGCTCGCCGCCTGGAGCAGCGACACCTCCTTGCAAGTAGAGTTGACCAAACTTGGCCAACTGGCGGACATTGGTCTGAAAGGAATGAGCCGTTGTCTCGAGCTTGAGCGGCTCCACACCAAATGTGCCCCAGTTGTACTCGGTCTCGTTGATCCCGAGTTTGGTGAAAAAATCAAGTGACAGAGCGTACTGACGAGGAGTCATCCCGGTGACCTTGTAAATGATCCAGGAGAAAATGTGATCGTCTCTCAGATAGATCCACGTCTCACGGTTCTCCTCCTCGTACATTAGGGAAGCGAGCTCTTCTCGGAGTGTGGCGTAACCAATGATTAGCCCACCCCGAGTCAACCCAGAAGTGAAACTCATTAACTCGGAAAGCTTCAGGGTCATCTTTGCTGGTGCATCAGAGACATTGATCCAATCGTTGGGATCTGGAAAGATGGTTGCCAAGGTATCGTTCGCTGCCACATCCCCATTCGTGATCATGAGCCCAATGATGATGTTGGCAATAGATTTTGTGACAGACCATGGCTGATAGATTCCCGCAGCCGAGCGTCCTTCGCCATAGCCTTCCGCAATGATGTTTCCATCTTTGATGATGGCATAGGCCATGATGCTATTCACCCCGACCATATTTTGAAGCTCGCAATAGGCTTCGTTGGCATTGTACTTTGGATCCACTTGCCATTCCGCCGACAAATCAACAGGAGTTGCAGATACCAGAGGCACGCTAATCGCACCCATCAAAGAGCAGATAAATATCATTCGCATCATTGAAGACATGCGGTTGATCATGATACCGAGGACGAAGTGTGTGCAACTATTTACTTACTTTTTGGTAATGAAACGCAATGCCTTGCCAACCTGTTAGACAACCAAATAATGGAACAAGGGGAGAAGCTATAATGGAACCAGCTATAGAATCTTTTGGATTTGCAACGTCCGCATGAACCAGCACCGAAGCTGCCGAAGCTACACATCACATCTGATTTTCCGATATAAAATTTTTTGGTGTCTAGTTGTTTATCCAAACCTGGATCGCAAGCGACAATGAAAATTGTAGTGAAAGATGAGGTGCTCCGCTTCGGCTTGACAGTGGCTGCGAGGCGCTGGCTAGATAAAGCCACAGAGGTGCAGTTTCAAAGCATTCGGGGCCTTCAGTTGGTCTTTCTTGAAAGACTTGGGCTCCGAAAGAAGGGTTCGATCGTTCGGTCGAGATGCGCCGTCTGTTTTTATCAATCGGGTCTGAAACAAGGTCGCGCAACCGACCCGCAAGCTCAACGCAGGTGCGGTCACACATCCTGAGAAATTTGGATCCATCCAGGACCAGGACAGGAAGAGTCGGTGATCGTTGCAAGCGTTGGAGCTATCAGTACAGAGCCGTGGCCAGCTTAGATTTGACGTCTTAGTTCCTTCTTCTAGTACTAGATTGGCGAGGGTACTGTTGCACCATCACACCAGCTTAGACAGTCTCATTGTTTGATGGCATATTTTTGGTTTATCAGCATCATTCAGGATGATGCGTTTCTTGTCTTCCTCCTTAGCTCTCTTCTTTTCTTTGGGCCTCTCCTTGTTGCAAACCGCACGGGGGGACGCCATACAAGCAGGTCTGTGTCTTACGGCTCCTGTCAACCACCAGATCAGGGTCTTCGCCGAACATGATGCAGGTGAGTTAAGCGCAACACCAGATGCGCACATCACAGTGATTGTTAATTTGATCAACCGCTACGAATTCCCTGCCACCGGCTATGTTAATGGTGTGGGTGTCAATAATCTCCCAGGGTGTCTTGGTAACTGGGAAGCAGTGGGATCCTGCAGCAACGCCAACACTGCCAACAATTGGGTATACTTCGACGTGGACTTTGGCGATTTCTGTGGGGAGACCGCTTGGCTTAACCCTGATGGACCAGAGCAAGATCCCCTCAAGGAAGGCTGCAGCGACGTGTACGACTTTATCAGGTTCGTTTCATACATGCAGATTGTGGTAGTCTTGCCCTACTTTATTTATGTTGTCTGCCGGCATTCTCTTACTCCAACATATCCAATATCTGCTTCGCTATCCAGTGGCTTCGTGACCTTTGGTGAATGCTATGACACTCCTGAACCAACCCCAGGTCCCACACCAGGCAAGTTCAGATTGATCAATGCTTTGTATCAACAACACAATGATACTTCTGGTCTCACAGTCCCCGTTGCAATTCTCAGCTCCTACCCCGGTCCCCACCGGCACGCCTGATCCAACTCCTGGCCCGGTTGCAGGTCCAACTCCTGGTCCAGTTGCAGTACCAACTCCACCTCCCAGTCTTCGTCCGACGCCAAATCCGACACCATTTCCAACACCTGCTCCAACTAGAACTTCTTCTCCGCCCATACCAACCTGCTTTTCGGGCGAATCCATCGTCCATGTGAAGCGTAAGGGACCTGTGTTCATGAAAGATCTACACGTTGGTGATGAAGTCCTCCGGGGTCACCCGCAGCATGCCGGAAAGATCAGTTCTGCTGCTGCTGCTAGATTTCAAAGTGTCTATGCGTTTGGCCATCATCATGCCAATTTGACAACCACCTATCTGCAGGTGCACGCGAGGGCTCCGGAACACAACCGTGTGGGCCCTCTCGAACTGACTCACGATCACATTGTATTTGTAGTTCTTCCAGACGGAGAGATCCGCCCCCAACGAGCCGACTCTCTCCAACCAGGTGACTTTCTGTGGCATTACAACACGGCAACGCATGACGGCCAAGTAGCGGTTGTGACCGCTATGCAGACGATTGAAAAAGTTGGTGCCTACATGCCCCTGACGAGCGATGGCAGCATTGTGGTGAATGGAATCCTGGCATCCAACTATGTTTCCATCGAGGAGACTGCCCCCACCATTGCCAAATACGCCAAGCGTATTTTGGGATCTGAGCATGCCCTGAGCCACATGTGGTTGTCACCACTTCGACTTTGGTGTACACACGTTTCGTCGTGTAGGAGTGACGACGAAGAGATTATTCCTTGGCTGCTCTGGGGCAAGCGTTTTGCGGAAGATCACAACGAGAGTAGCCTTTTCGTCCAGTTTGTTTTGGGGACCGTCGTAGTGGCAACATTCCTTTGCATGTGTGTGATTGAGTGGATGTTGGAACCAGGCGGGCTCTTCGGTGGCGTTTGGATTGGTTACAGCACGCTTTTGCTTGGATGTTTCCTCGGCTACTCTTACTATCAGCAACTCAGAATGACAAACAACTCGAAATTGAAGATCTCATGACTAAAACCTGGCTGCTGCCTTCCGGAGGATGGTACGATGTACGCTGTAAGGAGACGCCCGAAGTTTTGCCTCGGAGCATCAATAAAGCAAAAATCAACACCTGCAAGCAAGCGTATCATGCACCAGGTCAAGCACCCAAACCCCAAAGAACCAAACAATAACTCATAACTCCACCTGTACATGTACCTCACCCTACGGTAGTAGCTTATAACCATTTAACAATTCACGGTGGTGTAACAACGGAGGGGTCATCTTACTAGTAGTCCCAGATTATCTAGTGGGTTGTTAAAGCCCATGTTGCTCTTCTAAGTTGAAGTTCACCAAAAACAAGACTGTGTGGGCGATGGCGGGTAAAAGCGGAATTAAAAGCGATCTTCTTTTCAACGCACCGACACCATGGGCATTTTTGCTGCTGTTCGATGCAAGCAACTTTGCTCTAGAGGCCGCAATCGATAGACAACAATCAATAGAGAGCAATAGGATAGAAGCATTAACTAATAAGATGGGCAAGGATACTACTATGCATAGCAAGAATGAGGCGCAGGTCAAGAGAGTAAGTGAGCTAAGAGAGTGTTTCTATTCTCATGAATGATTCAATCCTTTGTGCCTAATTTAATTATTCTTATTATTGTTTGTTCTGGTAGTACCTGGACATGGGGAACAATGCGTTTCGCGACGAACGATGGGACGATGCGATCACGTACTACACACAAGCCATTAGCAAGGGCGACAAGGAGTATCAGTGCTATTCCAATCGATCTGCGGCATATTTGAAGAAAGGCGATTTACTGGAAGCCCTGGAAGATGCGGGCCAATGCATTTCGATCAAGCCAAACTACCACAAGGGACACATTCGACGCGTGGCCGTCTACCATCAAATGGAGGAATACGAAGATGCCATTGAAGCCTACAAGGCAGGACTGGAGCATTGTCCCAACGACAAGACACTGCAAAAGGGATTACGAGCCGCACAAAAAAAAGTACACAAACTAAACCATCCTCAAGATGAGGAACCTCCAGAGGAAGAGGCTGAAAAGGTATTAAAGACATTTCAGTTCTGATTGAATAATTCATTCCAACAATCCAACAAAAACATTCACAATCTACAACAAACTAGAAAAGGAGAGAGAGCTAGATTATGATTTTGGAAATCATTATTCTTCAATTTATCTTTTCTTCAGTGCCTGTTTCCTCTGAAAGAGAGGATCATCTTCATTACCTTATTTATGTGTACATTGCAATCTACATTCATTGGCTTGCAAGTCAGCACTGTAGTGAATGAATAGAATACTTTGTGAGCCTACACACAGCAGGTGTAGCCAGAATTGACACAACTTTTGGAATCCAACAGTAGCATTTGCTTCAGAAGGGAACCGAGCCGAGCCGAGTCACCTTGTTTTGTCGTCGCCTAGCCCCAAAACCCAACAATGAAACCTTTCTCTCTCCTCAAAAAAAAGTCGACTCACTTAGTTACTTCTATCTGATGTAGATGGTTAGCTAGAGCTACCCGTCCATACCGTAGCTATGGAATAGCAAAAAAGAACAATCTAGCTAGCTAGCTGCTTGGGGTGGTACCAAACTATGCACCGCTTGTGCTAACCAACGGCGTCAGTCTTTCGGACCCCAAAGTATTCATGCAGCCAGTTAGCCAAGGATCTGGACCAGCAGACAAATCCTTCGCGATCGAAGACCCAGGCCTCGCATAACATTGGTGCTTCCATTCGAATCACCAGCCCTTATTAGAGGAGCGAAAGCAAGTGGTGTCATTCGGATCAACTGGTTGGTTTCATGGACTCCCAGCTGCTGAGTCCTCGAGTCCGGTGGAGCCCAGTGGACAATGTGAGCTAAACCATTTTACACTCCACCTCATCGGGTGCCTTTGTGCAACGACCGAAACAAATACTGTACTAAAGAGATGGGAGCCACAACGATTAGATTCGTTTCGTTTCGTAAATTTAATAACATCCTAGCTAGCACATTTATGCCTAAGGTTGTCCCGAATTCCCACTCTCGTTTGCCTGAGCCTGGCCCTTGCTGGCTTCTCCGCAACGCATGCATGTGCTCGAGACCGGCTCTTGTGCGACAGTTCTTCCCGTTGACGACAGAGCATGAATGGAAGGAACAAACCAGATGATAGGAGACGTATCTGGCAGTGATCGGCGTTCGTGCGCTTTGATGTTTCTTGCTGTTGGTTCTTTTTGCTGGCCCCGCCCTGCTGTTGCGGGAGTCCGTGCAATAAAACTGTGTTTGACCGTTGCTGCGACTGTTTTGTGGACGTCCCACATCATTACGTGCTAGCGTGACCTTCCAGGCATCGAACGGAAAACTTTACTTCTGGCCCATAATTTTCTTTGGTCGATTTTGCCGTTGGCTCCTGCAGGGCTATAAGTCAATCGACAAATTTGTCCCCTGGCCGCGACATGCGATTACAGCCTTCCCCGCAAGAGATTCGTTGCGTACCCCACGTTTTCCGTCTTGTCCCATCGGCGCGTAATTTGGCTTGGGTATTATCAAGGCTGGTTCATTGGATTTTCGGCTCTTGGTTGGCCAAAGCACCATTCGATCGTCTCTCCGCGCATCCAAGACAACCCATTGGCCAGCCAATGTTACCAGCCACCGTTCTATTCTTCGTTTGGGTGTATCTGTAGTATCTGGGAAACATTGCTATTTGCCTCATTGCTGAAGTCTATCTGTTCACTCGAAACCACCATCGCAGCCATCCGCGCACCTCCTCTGTTCCAACCACCATGCTATCCATGACATCCGACTTTTCGCACGATTTACATTCCTCCGCCTTCCAAGCTGTGACCACGGATGGTAGCACCACGAAGGCAGCTTCGACCACGATAGTACCACAAGCCACCGATAGTCCCACGCGGCTCGATCAGGAGCTAGCCCTCACCACAGCACGATTGATGTTCTCGACTCGAGACGAGTTGGCTCCACCACCACCATCGTTGAATGACATGACGACGAGGAGACTATCGTTGGACTCGGCTCGTGACCACATGCTCCTTTTGCCGCATCATCAGGAATCGTCCCTCCGAAGAACCTGGACCATACCCGCAGACGTTCCCAGCGAACAGAGTCTTCGAGAACGACGTTCCTTGTGCGAATCTCTCGTCCAAAGACTCTACGAGGACCGCAAAGAGCGCATTTTGGAAATCTTTCAGCACACATGGCTTCTGACGGATACGTTGGAGGATGACGGTGACGACGACGACGACGACAATTCACGAGAGGACCCGAGTTAGGGCGGGCATGACAGGGCGTTAGGGGGCGTGAGAAGGTCGATCTCTCAGCCAGATATATACATACAAAAAGACTTGCTTTGGGATTTGGAAGAATTCCCGACGAGCACAGCATCGCACACAGAGCGGGCTCAAAGTAGCGGAAAACGGGGTACTGGTGACTGGATTGTTAGGTTTCGGGAGCTGTTCAAAGTACCGGGTCAGTGCATAGTACATAGTTTTACTGGATTGAGGGATAATGTAATAGAGGCAAGATCCCTCTCTTAGACTACTAGCTAGCTGGCCACCGGCACCATATTTTGGCTGTTTCGACTTTTGCAGAATTGCATTGTTCGGCTTGGCCCAAGGCCAGCCAGATTGACAGTATCCTCCAACCGTTCGCTCGCTGTGAGACAATCCGGGTTGCTCCTGGCCCCAGCGTTCCAAGATGAGACTCTACTGCGCAGTGTGGCACCCCACTCCCAGGCTCCTGCGCAAGTCCTTGCCAACCCCAAGAGATCGCGTTGGGGCTGTCAGACTCCGCTCGTACGGATGTCCCTGGTGTTGTGCACTGTGGTAGCTGTGGAAGCTACCAATGATTTCTTGGATGCTTTGGAGGCATTGGAAATGGAATTGTGCTTAGCATGGAGAAGCCTCATCCTGCACGCGATGTGACTCTAATAATCTAGACCTCCATCACATTGACATACTGTTCTGGCTTTCCCTTCATATTCTCCCCTTCCTCTCCAACATGTCCAAATCCATCACGATGGGAAACGACACTTTCAGCGAGGTGGCCAGCAGACCTGGGAGTCACAAAGTAGCTGCAGGGAGCAAGGAACAAACAAAAAGATCATGAGGGATCCAAAGTGTGAAACTGTGCCAGATTAGATTGAGTACACTCTACTCACGTTGTCATGACACCCTTCCCCTTGGCTGTAATCTTGTCTTGCCGCTCCAAAAGCCAGTCACCCTTATTCTGGGCAATCAAAGAGTCTGCTGTAGACTGGGACACATGAATTTTCCCCTTGACACCATTGCTTTCCATCCGGGCAGCAGTATTGACTGTATCTCCAAAGAGTTGGAAGCGAGCTTTTTGGCCCCTCAACACTCCTGCGGTGACAGGCCCACTGTGCAAGCCAACTCGAAAGCCCAGAGTTGCCGTCTCTACTCCAAGGCTGTCAGAGAGTTCGGCAGTGACTTCACTCATTCGGTTCATGCAGTCTCGAGCAAATCGGCACATGATCACAGCATGATCCTTTTGTGGTTTGGGGCAGCCCGTGATCGCTACATAACAGTCTCCGATTGTTTCAACTAACATGACACGAGAAAGAAGAAAAGGATGAGGCCTCCAAAGCTTTGACCGTTCCGAAGTTTCGGATCAAGCTCTTACTTTTGAACACTCGACGTCGGTCCGCAATCTTGTCAAACTCCCCATAGAGTGTCTCTAGTAGTTGAAACACTTCGGTGGGCTGTCGTTTGGCACTCCAAGCTGTGGTGGCGTGGAATGGGGGGCAAACAGGGGTGTGAGATTTGATGGCCTTTAGATTCATTCAAAATCGTCCGACACAACGTACCCGTAAAGCCAGCAAGATCAGCAAAAAAGACAGTGCATTCTGGATGAAGCTGGGCAATTTGATTCGTGTCCTTGGCCAATGGATGCGGTCCTTCCTGTGGTACTTCACCACTCTTGAAGTTTCGCTGTTGCTCTTCCTTTTGAAACTTGGCCTTGTTGTCTTCATACAGCTTTTGGGCCACTTCCTGCGGGAACAGGCTAGAAACAATGGCACCGGACGCCAATGCACGGTTCATGACTTTTCTTTGGCGTCTTTCCACAAGGAAATCATAGAAGACAAAGACGAGCGACGTAAAGACAAAGATGCCTGCAGCAACAACGGTCAGATAGAGGGGTGTGTTGGTGCGGTGATTGTCTTCCATGTCCTGTGAGGGATAGATTTTGATGGTATGGGTACAAAAGTCTGTAGATAATGGGACTCCGGTATAGGAGGAGCCACGGTCAAACAAGGTTGGATCTGTCAACGCCTGGAGTACCACTGAACGGACCATGTTGTCGTATTTGGGATCGTGGTGATCGCCCGTCCCAAGGTAGGTGGTTTGCGCACCATCAATGCGATACGTGAATGGGACGGCTATTTTTGCAATGATGACACAGGGTTGAGCCATTCACTCCAGTTAACCAAACAACATAAACATCTCATATTGCCAACGTACCAGCTTCACAGGATTGTTCAACAACCACAATAATCCCGTTGGAATTTTCGGGCAAAATGTTTCGAATCCATGCTTTGAATTGAATATCGACTCCCAGGTAACCCACAAAATCCTGAGGACTGGCATGACTGCTGTCATTGAGATAGACAGTATCGACAGCATCGAAGATGGGCAGCATAATGACGCTAATGGGTTCTGTTGGATCCTCTTCTTTGGGAAGCGATGTCCGGTAAAAGGCAATAAGTCCTAGGTATTGTTGCTCTTGGGCAGGATCGGATCGATTGAAATTGACATTGAGGAATGGTCCCATGGCTGCCTTGCGTTGTGTCTTCATCATGTTGATGACCTGCGGCATGAGCATGGAGGATCGTGCCAAATCAAAATTGTAAGGACATCCAGCTCCACGTCCCGCCCCTGTCACAACGGGATATTCCAATGCCATTGGAAGATAATAGCCCATATCCGGACGTGGCAGGTCGACCACTTGTCCTCCCCAGGTAAACAAGTCGGGACACGTCCTGTTATTGTACCCTCTGTAAATCAACCCGTCGTAATCAGGATCCTTCTCAGCCACGGCCAAACCTTCCTCAATCCACGTCTTGTAGGTCTCATTGACAAATTTCCTCCATTCAGGGACTTGTTCCTGCTCCAATTTGGGCGCCATTTTCAGGTTAAAACCTTTGGAATTGCGCAGCATCTTGGTAGCTTGCAGACCAAACGAAGGCAGAGTGACAAAGGGAAAGGCCGTTGTTTGGTTGGGCAGTCTCTTGGGGAGTGTCCGAGAGTGGGCCACCAGATTGACCACGAGAGCATCTGCCGGCCCCAAAGTGTTGTCCAACGTCTTGCCCGTTTCTTCCATGACCTTGGCAGCATCCGAGTCAAACTGGTTTTCAAAGGCAGTCTTTTCACTCTTATCCAAGTATTTGTATACGGATGCCGAAACACCCACAGCGGCACCCAGCAACACCAAGAGAACCACCAAGCGAAGGCAAAAAACCGCCTTGTCTTCCTTCTTTCCAATCACTTCTTGCACTTGTTTGTTGGGATCCACCTTACTGTTCACACTCGCATGGTGAGTGCTCTCATCCAGAAACACCGAACCATCTTCAGGACTAGGGGATTCTTGGGTGCTGTCCAATGGGGTTGTGGTGCTTGCCAAAGAGGGCATGGTTCTACTAGAGCAGTGAAGATTGTTGTAACTGATTTTGTGTTGTCTGCGCTTGTGTGCAGTGGTAATTTGTGGTTCTTTTGGGGTTTTTGCAACTGGAAGGCGGCTGTTGGTTTGGTTTTAGTTTTACCTGGTACACGGTTTTTTGTGAGTGGGGAAGTGATGGATTGAAGCCTGCATGGGCCAGCCGCCAGGCATAGTGTAGGCAACAAGAGGCATCCGGAGTCTTCCGGACCGCATCGGCAGATTACTGCACCTCGCGCGCGGTGATGACCTCAGATTCCAGGAAAAAGCTAAAAACACAGTTTAAAAAAGCTTTTAATCCAAATCATGGCAGCTTCAATCACAAGGATCAGATCCACAAGACTCTTCAGTTGAACCTTCTGAATCATTCAGAAGGTTGATTCGGGATTAGCTAGCTGCTTGCACTTGTTGTTGTTGTTGTTTTTTAGCTGCTCGCACCTTGCACGGAACACGGAACAATGGAGTAGAGTAGACTGGTACAGAATGTCTTTCGAATGACTGAGTTTTGCCCTCCACGCTCCTTCTGACTCTTCACCCCGCAGATCGAGTGGCCACGCCAGGCGACTCGTCGCTCACCCGAATTTACCAATTTATGGAGCCAACTGGAAATTTGGTTCCCAAAAGGCTTTATGTGCTGGTACCCAATCTTTCATTATTTCCATGACAGGACCTCTGTGGAAACTCGAGTCCTGCTACTTTTCGTCTCCTAAATCCTTTTGATCGTCTCCTATTTAATGGATTTCGTCTCCTAAAAATAGGAGACGAAACGGATCGTCTCTTTTAAATCTTTTGTCTCCTCTTAAAACGTCTCCTATTTTCAACGGATCGTCTCCTATTCTCAACGGATCGTCTCCTAAGTGAACCATGTAAACTGTATTGTATCGTCTCCTAAATCTTTCAGATCGTCTCCTATTTCAAAATTTTCGTCTCCTAATTGGAATGTCTCCTACTGAATCGTCTCCTAAATATAGGAGACGATCGCTTTCGTCTCCTAAATCATTTCGATCGTCTCCTATTCCTCGGTGTATCGTCTCCTAAGTATTTTGCCACGAATGACGTTTCCACAGAGGTCCAGCACACTACATGTAGTACCGGTAGGCTATTGATGACTGACATTGCATATATCTCGTCCTCGTATTTATTTATTTAAGGCGGATTGCAAGCTGCGGTCGCCCGCTGGAGCGTCCCTCAATCGTGGGTGAGCTTAAATCCAAAACGCCCCTATTTTAGGGGCAGATTTAGGGGCAGATTACCTTAGGGGCGGGTTTGGAAAACGCCCCTATTTTTTAGGGGCGGTTTCTGGAATCTGCCCCTAAAATAGGGGCGTTTTGCCGATTTAGGGGCGGGTTTGGAATCCGCCCCTAAATGGAAACGGGACTGAATGGTAAATTCATTGAAAACGCCCCTATTTTAGGGGCGGGTTTGGAAAACGCCCCTATTTTTTAGGGGCGATTTCTGGAATCTGCCCCTAAAATAGGGGCGTTTTTGCCATTTAGGGGCGGGTTTGGAATCTGCCCCTATTCGTTTTGTGATTTAGGGGCGGATTCCCGAAAACGCCCCTATTTTAGAGGCAGATTTAAGACACTTGCACGACTGAGGAACGCTCCTGGTGGCAACCACTTGATGGAGTGGCGGTGAATTTGAAGGCCTTGTCTCTTGTCTCTTGTGTCGCCACTCGATTCCTTCCTGGCTGAGTGACGGTCAACCCCCTTCGTTTTCTGCCTTCGATTGAGTATGATAGTCAGTTTCCGTTGGTGTGTAAATATATATTTGTAAATCTTTCGTCGGTTCCACAAAGTGTTCACCGGGCTCCGGCCCTTTGATCCTCTACTCAATGCCTAACCCTTGGGGAGGCAAAGAGAGCCAATCTCTGTACCAGCCAAGCAGTGGCACCAACCGGAGGAATCCCCATGCAATCGCGTCTTTCCTCATCCAAAACAGGACACTAGCTACTACGTAGTCTTTGTAACAGCCAGTGCACTCCGCACAAATTTTGGGGATGTCAGACTCTACTGGTACCGACGTCCCTAAAGTTTGTCCAAAGATGGGGTTTCAGTTGGGTTTAGTTTAGTTTAGTTTGTGTTGGGGGTCAAGTGGAGAGTAAAGTCACCCACAATTGGCCAATTGAAGGAATGAAACACAATGTTGCTTCTGCTCTGCCTTTTCGAAAATGGGCTCCAATAATCTAGTCAACACCAGTGAGGACACGGAAGAAGGGTTTGATGCATGAGGATGATGCAGTAACACAGCTCTTTGTGAAGTTAAACAGTCACACTTGCTTGGAGAACTCAGTCGCACATTCCTCAGCGCGCGCGGGAATTATCTGGCCGATAGGTCTCCACCGTGGTTCCGTACCGCTGGGAGGAATTCTTTTGGCTGCTGGAGAGCGTGACGCAGGAGGAGATCCATTCAGCCGCTTCCTTCCGACCCCGCATATTGGCTACCGGTAGGCAGCATCTACCAGAGTGGCTCAAATCTCTAAATTGGAGATGCTACTGATTGCTACAATCAAACCACCAGTGGATTGCCCCATCATCCAATAGAGAGACAACAAACGAAAATGCAAGCAAGCAGTTTCTTCCGCAAATGCTATATTCGTCCACACGGCATGGCCAAATATTCTCCCAACTTTCCAAGTCCACCAATACCATGCCAAGCAAGCAAGAATGGTTATCGGCCACAACAAAAATCTTTCCATTTTGTTAATCAGCTATATGTTTATGCTCTTGTCCTGTCCCAAGCTCTTCTATTCTTAAACTTCCGACATGCAGTGATTAGATGCCACGTCCTTGGAAAGCTGACACAAGACCCATGGTCTTGACTCCGACAAGTGAGATTCCGCAAGTGCAGCAAATCTTGTTCTTCATGGCCTCATCCTTGTAGACCGATAAACAGTAAGAGCATTCGATGGACGGCTCGCCCGCATAAATGGGGTTGAAAGTCTGGCAGTCGATCTTGAACTGCTTCGAGTCATCGTAGTTGAGCGTGTGCTCGTTGCGGGCCATCTGCTCACTCTTCTGCAAGACCTTGGAGGCCTTGCTCCTCAAATCAGCGTTGCGCTCACTGCTCATGTCTGGAAGTTCCAACAGGCGTCTGGCAAAACCTGCAGCCACAATGAAATTCTTGTGCTTGAAGGCGGTACCCATGGCAGAACGAAGCGCCAAAATCAAGTGCACAGGTTGCAGATTGCAGTGGGTAAAGTACGCAGACAACTCGGTGAGGCGGACGGCGTCGGCTGCAGCCTGTCCCATTGCGCCCTTGATGCGGATGGCGGTGATGTACTCGCGGGAGACTGCAAGCATCTCCTTAATCTCATTGGCTTCGGCCTTGGTCGCAACGACCACCGGAATCTGTGCCAACACACCCACGAAGGCGGCTCGACTGTCTTGGAATTTGCCACCCTGGAAGGCACGGTAGCCGTTTCGGATACCTACAAAAGCACAAAAAGGAAGGTCGACACACATTAGCGCGCTAACCGTGAACATGCAACATCATGACGTAGCAGCAACCTGAAATAACCTACCATTGACAAGAGCAGTTTTCTGCAAGAAGATACGAGGCAGGCTGTTGTCTCCTGGGGGGCCTTGGGCGTCATTTCGAGCCAGTGGCATCATCATGCTGCCACTTCCTGGAACACCAGGCACAGAAATGTTGGCGCCCAAGTAGCATCCCATCAGGGATTCTTGCAGCGTCGAGAAGTCGCTAGCAGCGATTTGTCGGTTCAACAACTGCAGAGAAGACGCAGCCTGTCCAGCTGCACTGTGATCGGCAGCATGGGAGCTGTTGCACCACACAGCGGGGGCAGGACGGCCTGCGTTCCATCAAGAACCGAAAGAGGAACCGAGATGGTGAGAAAGGCAATTAGAATGTCAATTGCATCTTCAACAGCCAACGACTGGAAAACTGACCTGCTTTGGGCATTTGGAATCCTGCCGTGTCTTCCACGACATTCAAGTCCATATCGTCTGCCACTCTGGCACTGGCATCGCCCAAATCACCAAGGTCATCCAAGTCATCGCCCCAATCTCCATCGTCGCCATCACCAAAGTCGAGATCGTCATCGGCAGCGGCAACCAAGGAGGTCGAAGGTTGACCAGCCGGAGCATCGTCAAATCCGTCGTCCATATCCCAGTCTCCGCTTGCAGCTGCAGGAGCTTGCTCCGCAGCATCCTCGTACTCGGCTTCTTCTGTTTCTCCACCTTGGGCAGCACTCAAATCCTCGAGTGTCGTCTTTTGAACTTCCAGTGTTGGCCAATTGTCACCGCGTAAAATCGGGGTGGGCGGCTGCAAAAGACATCCGGCGGACAGAGGATTCGTAGCCTTGTCCTTTTGCGCTTTCTCCACTGGTGGAAGATAACGAAGCCAAACAAGGAGGAAGGGGGGCAGCAGTAAGTAGGAGGACATCCACATCACACACAAGACGCATCCCTGAAATTAACAAGGAGGCACTTACTTAGACCTTCCACCGTTCCTTTTTGGGTTTCAATGGCAATCTTGATTCGTTCGGCCGCATCGGTCAATCCGTGCGAGACGGCACTAATGTACGCCAATGGCAAGTTTCCGCTCTCCTCCAACACTTGCACTCGTTCGGCGGCATCGCCCAACAAGAGGGCATTGTGGTAGCGGCCCATGATATCTCCACGCATGTTGGAGATCTTGAGCATTTTGCGCAGCTTGTCCGTGTCACCGGTAATGAGATACAAAAAGGAGAGTCGATCAAAGTCTTTGGTGCGTTGGTAGGACATTTCCACGACTTGATGGTTTCCTTGACGCAACGCTTCGCTACCGAGAATTCCCCAAATCTCACGACGACCGCCGGTATCCTTGGAGGGTGTTCCGTCGGGATTGAGATTGCCAGCCTGTTCGAGTTGCTCCAACGCAAATGCGGATTCCATGGCGGCTTCAATGTTACCACATGCCAACGCAAGACGGAATCGAGTGCGAGGTTCCTTGACAAAGTGCAAGGCCACTTCGGGGAATCCCTTGGATTGCAAGTAGGCGACAATGGCACGTCCACAAAGACGACTGTGACGGACCATGTGCATGACTTGTCCGTACTTTTTATGAGCCAATGCCAACTTGAATCGAGCTTCGGTGGTATCAATGCTAATGACTCGAGCACGCGATTCCCGGTCGAGACAGAACAACTGATCCTTCATGGCCCGCATGGCATAGAGGGGTTGATCCAACGTGCGAATGGTACCAGTATCTCCCGATGGCAGACAGTACTTGACATGATTCATTGTCGTGTAGAGGAATAGATTGGACTTGGTTCCTCCCGTGGGCGAGACATCCCAGGCACCACTCTTGATGCGGACATTGTCGCTGATGCTGCAGAGTTGTTCCAATTGTCGATCGGCCATGACAATGCCGTATTTGCAGACAATGGCGACCTTGCTTCCATCGGGACTCCAATGAACGTGTTTCATTTTGGGAGCGGTGATTTCTCCCAAGACGCGTCGCGACTGGACTTCAAAGAGTACGGCGCGATCTTCGGTTCTCAAAATGAGACGACCGGATGCTCCACCGTCGTAAATGGCATCGACATTGGGGACGGGTGGTTGCACGCGTTTGGTGGTTTCATTCTGCAAGTTCTTGATGGTAACCTGTCGTTGATGCCTGTCCAGGACGGCAAATCGATTGCGACCCAAAAAGACACCGGGTCCCAAACAAGCTCCGCGCTTGCCATCGGTGACACTGCCGGAAGAATTGGTGAGACTAAAGGTAATCAATTCGTAGGAACCACCATCGACATCGGACGTGACCAAGACATTGCCTTCACTGGGATTGTGATGATTGTACGCCAAAAAGCGAGGTGCCGATCCAATACCATCGGTTTGGGCTTGTTGTCCAACACGGCGCAAGGACGCAATGGGGACATCAATTCCGGCCGTTCCAGTGTTTCCAGCACGGCTGGCGTCGTGACAAAAGAGCTCGCGGCCACGGACATAGTAAAGTTTGTTGTTGGGACCGTGGGCACTGGCAGGACGTTCTCGTTCGAGTTTGAAGACAATCATACCCGAATCGTGACCGGCCGCCAACAAATTTTGGGATCGATGGGCGGCCAAAATCCAGAATCGATCGCCTTCGCGGCGAAAGGTTTGGACGCCAATGCGTTTGCTGACATCCCAGACTCGAATGGATCGATCTTCACTATTCGACACGACGAGATCGTGTTTGGGATGAAAGAGACAACACGAGACATTGTTGGCATGCCCCCGGAGTGTATCGACTTCCCAGGCTTTGGTTTCACTCATGCGCCACAATTTGACTTGACGGTCATCAGCGGCTGATGCCAACAAGGGAAGAGTGGGATGAAAGGCGGCCCAATTGACTCCACGATCGTGTCCTTCCAAGACGTACTTGACAACGACATCGTTACTGCCAAATAGTTCGGCTTGGACATTGAGGGCAGTGTTGGACGCCAATCCTTCGGCTTGACTCATGGGAGGACCGGCATCTTGTTGGAGTTGTTTCTTGCGCAATCCGGTCGTGTCCCAAACTCGGACCGTCTGATCCAACGAAGCACTGACAATGAGATCATCGGATGGATGAAACGCCGCACACATGACGTAATGATTGTGTCCCGTCAGTACACTCAAGCAAGTGCGCTTTTGAAAATCCCACAGTCGCAACGTCTGATCGTCACTGGCACTGAGAATCCAAGGGAATTGGGTGGCATTGGGATGGAATTGCACCGTACGAATGTAGTCCAAATGGCCGAGTAGCGTAAAGAGACATCGACGGAGCTTGTAATCCCACACTTTGATCTTGTAGTCATCTCCGCCACTCACAATCATGGGCTCGTGCAAATGAAAATCCACGCCGCGCACGGGACCGTCGTGTTCTTCAAACCGATCAATCACAGTCCCCACGCGGTAGTCCCATACTGAACATGTACATGACACCAGTAGTAACAGTAGAAGGATTCAGAAGATTGTTGGAGAGTGTGTTGGAATTAGTGGCGGTGAAAAATGAAAAAAATGACAGCCAAAAAGCACCAAAAATTTGAATTTTGTCCATTTTGAAGAGAAACAGTCAATCACCGACAAGGCATCGAGTCGACAGTCAATATATATGAATAGAAGAGGAGAAGAGAGCGACATGAGTAAGTACATGTACACACTGCATGAATATAGCAGCCCCGTCAACAGCGCCGCCAACAGCGCCGCCATGGTCGGCATTGGCACTGCACCGCGCGCAAGTACCACGCGACACGTAGAAGCCTACAGCACTCACACTGAATGACTCCATTGTGCAAGGAGGCACACACCCAAGGACGCACTGGATGAAACGCCAAGCCTTTCACACGAGCAGACTTGCTCTCAAACTTGGTTAACATCGTTCTACTTGTTCTATAGTAGTGCTAGTAGTACTTGTTGCTTCTTGTTGCTTGTTGTTCTCTTCCACTTCAATATAGATGCCTCTGTCAAACCCGTCAGGTATGTTTTTGACTGCATGTCAAAGTCGCGCGTCCGTTATGCGCGTCATATCAATGCGTGCAATGTCCATTATGCGCGCATAATGGACATCCTGTCAAACCAATAAAGACTTAAAGACTGTGACATTGCCACATCAGCGCATCCCTCTCTTTAGGCCCATCGTGAGAGCCAGCCAGCCATGCTGGTAGGGTGGACGACTACGTAGCTAGCTAGGTAGCTTCGATACTGAAAACCTCTAACAGTACGTGACAGTACAGTGTAGTACTAGTAGTAGCTTCGTAATGGCGCCAACGATCGATCGAACTGCACTTCGCTCTTTACAACCACCACCATTTGCTTTCCTGTGTTGTTGTTGTTGTTGTTGCTGCTGCTGCTGTCACCACCATGGCTACTGCCGCTCGCCTCATTGCCAATGCATTTGCAGCTGCTAACCCTTCCAATGCTTCTGGTGGCACCCAGCCAGAGCATTCGGATGATGCAGCTTTGATTGGCAATTTGGAGAGGATGGTGTTGGAGATGAGAGAGGAAGGGCGACCTGAAACCAGCAAGAACGTATTGCGGCCTAAGATCTGGGAGTTCTTCCAGTTCTGCAAGTCTGTGTATCCAAGGAGTCTCTACAAGTACAACCTAACCTATGACAAAGTGTACTCATTCATGTTTTACCAATGCTACAGAGAGAAGAAGGAGACCGGTCTGACCAAGGCGAAAAGAGCCATTCCAGTTGAACAGCGACAACACTTTGATAGGAAGGACTACGATGTGGTTGTCGCCAAGTACAAGGACACAGCTACTTCAGAGATGGAGCGCCCTGCCCCCAAGGAACCCATCAGTGTGCACACCTATGATCAATATGCACAAGTCATCAGAAAGATCTATCTAGTCCAGATCACTCTCACTCAAACAGATCACAACATGGCGGTGCCTCAATGGGATCGCATATGGCAGAAGCAGAAATTCAGTGAGCTGCGAGCACATGTGAAGGAGAGGAAACCACTGGCAGACAAGCGCAACTACAAAGAGAAGATAACAGGCGAATTTTCTCCTTATGCAGTTGTACAACACTATGAAAAAATGGAGGACTACTTGTGGAAGAAGAGTCAACATGCAAGAGGCTACAGATCTGCTTGCAAGGCTCTCCGACATCGATTTTGTCTTCTTTATTTGACCTCCGGTGTCCTACGATCGGAGAGTCTTCATCGTGCCGAATTGAGCGACTTTCTTGGGCTTGAATTACCGAAGGCTCACAACGACGTCCACTCTCCCTTTTTGATGGTGCACCAGATTCCAATTGGCAAGACGGCAACCAGAGGTAACAGGCAGTATGGCAGGGCTGCCAGACATAAGGACGTTAACTGCTGTTCGGTCGGCGGATTCGCTTTCTATTTCATGTATAGGCTGCACTGTACTGGTGAATTCGAGAACATGGGCTTGGAAGAATGGAAGGATAACAAGCACTGGTTTGACATCAAGCTTCTTATTGATGTCGGGTCTCCTTCTAATCACAAAAACGAGATGCAAAATGATAGGTAAGTCGCTTGTGTGTTGTCTTATTCCAATGCCGGCAAGTCAATCTCTAATTCACGGTTTTGGTTCATTCCACTCAGCTATGCTAAAGATATTAGAGACATGTTGAAGGCCTTGAATCTCTCCTGCGCTAAAATCCTACACCTTGGTCGGAACTTGGGGGCCAAGTACTTAGAAATGGGAATGACAGATGCTGAGCTGATTAGGCAAATGGGACAATGGGCGAATGGTGTGTTCGACAATTCCTACAGTACGAAACTGCCCATGGAAGCCATCAGAGCACTAGCTGGATTCGTTGGTGGCCGAGATGCTCCCTACTTTCTTACACGGAGCTCTGTGGAACCGAAGTATGATCTACTGGTCAAGACCCCTTTGGGTAGATGGGTTTACACCGCCTATGAAGCCCTTTGTGAGGCCAGTACAGAGAGCAATGGAAAGTACATGACTGCCCTGCACGTCCTCAAGTTTTTCAAGGACATCAACACCATCTTTCTGCAAGACGCTGCCACCATGATGATCAAGTCGCCGGAAAGAGCAGAAGAGCATCCCATGTTCAACGAATTGGACGTCTTTCTCACCGACGAGTTCAAGGTCTGTACAAAGGTATGCTACTGCCTACTGCTACTGAAAAAAAACGTGTTAACCGTACTGTTTACTTATGCAACACACCACAGGCCTTTAAAGAGGAAATGCGACTTGCTCTGGAGCAAGAGAAAGATCCTCTGGATAACAATCTGCAGCGAGTTTTGCCTGGAGTACACCAACGTTTTGAACAAACCAATGGAGCAGTTGCCCGTTTGACTGGAAAAGTGGACCACATGACCGCCGCTCTGTCTGCTGGGATTGACAAGCTTGTGGCCATCCACCAGGAAACTGCAGCACGACAGCAACAAGTGGACGTTCGTGCAGAGAGGCTTGCATGCCTACTTGAGAAAGGGGCACAAGCACTTCGAGGACATGAGGAGCAACAATTCACCGACTTGTTCGTGGAAGCCGCAGCTGCTGGTGAAGGCTTAGGAGAGGAGCCACCTCCCATGGAGATCGACGACTTACTGAATGCTGCAGAAGAAGAGGCTGCCGCGACAACGCTACTTCAAGTTGGTGCACCTACAGCTACTACTACAGTTACTGAAGCACCACGAATAAGTACTGGAATGTTCGGACAATTTACAGGAGATGCTGGTTTGACTACAGAGGAACTTCAACTCGGTGCAACACCGCATGTCACAACACCCAGCTCCAGATTTCGGCTTAAGCCCAAGCACACTCTCCTTAGCGATATCTGGGATGAGTGGCATGGCAACGACAATTTCTTTTGTGCTTTGGGTGGTGTTGCCGGAAGGGAGCAAAATATTAAAGGGTGGAGGAGGCACTGGACTCGATCACAGCAGACACACTTCAGTCGAACGGCAGCCTGCGTAAAAGGGATATCGGCTTGGCAAGAAGCCCACCGAATGAAAGATCATTACGAATCATGCGCCGCACTACAGACAGTGTTCGAAAAAGAGTGCAAGTTCACTGTTGAGAAGATGAAGCTATGGTTCCAAGCCAAATGCATGGTCCCCAAGGGAGCTGCTCGTGGCAAGCAACGAAAGAAGCAGTAGTTTAATCTATTTTTTACTACATCTACATCCTTTATACCAAGTCGTCATCTGTCTTGTAGTTGTTGCTGTTGTCGACTTCGCTCTGTTGCTCTCCACTGTCGACTGTTGACACTAGTACTAGTACTGTTGACTGGAGCCGTAAGATAGGTGCGTGGACATGGAATTTGTGAGCCGGTTAACCTCACATCACCAAAGAGGTACTTCACCGGATTCCAATCCCGGTTCTTTTCTTCGCGTCGGCCCCGCTCGCCAGGTCACCTCAACGCTTTCGGTTGGAGTTGCCATGCAGAATTCGCTTTGGCCTATTTCTATTCTGCGAGTACTGTTTTTATGTATAGTACTCGCAGAAAGGACGCCTGTCAAATCGAAATCTTTGTGTCAAACTCAATTTTGACATGGTAGATGAAGCCACGCACAAGCCCTGTCTAATGACCATCCTACGAAGGACAGACTATACTATTATGGAGTAAATAGAGCACCGCTTTTGGTTTTTTGGTCGCTCGAATGGATCCAACAATGCCGATGCCTCGATCTTTCGTGGAACCCCCACGAACCATTATCTCTAACTCTATTGAAGATACTAAAACATAGCCCTTAACCCTACTCAGTGGTACCCGCACAAGCTACTAGTAGCACTAGCTAGCTAGCTAGCTAGCTAGCTAGCTAGCTAGAGTAGGTTTTAGGTTTCTGCAACAGTTGCAGGCTGAGTACGGTATGTGCCTCTCAGCCTGGTTACCGCAGCAACTCGGAAAACTAGATCTTCGTAGAGCGTTGATGGACGTTCGTCCACCGGATAAATGAATGAATAACAAACAGCGACATTGCTCACTAACCTCCCCGTTTCCTTTTCTGTCGCGGCCTCATAAAGAGATTGCCATCTACATCCGTTATGTCATGCTGTCGGGTACCACCCAAATTGTTCCATTTCTCGTCAAAATTTTGGATATCAGCTTCACTGGTGTTGACGATATAGAGCGTCTCCTTATTTTTGCATCTTGCCAAGCAAGACAGACTATAGCTTCCCACAGCAGAAACAGTTTCTGTGATGACTGCCTTGCGGTGCATGTTCGATCGAAATTCACATTACGCTCTGTTCATATTGGCTACACGGATACTGACAAGACTCTTGATCAGGATTGCCGGGTTCACCGCACATTGGCTTTTATGGCTGACTATCATAGAGCTATCGAGGCCAATAGACTGTCAAGAGGAAATGGAAGAACAAGATTCAAGAATAAGAGAGATGCAAAGTGTGGCAAATGGCTACAAGTAAAATGGAAAGGATTGAATGCCATTGCATTCAACATCGTAACTACTACATGTAATGAGAAATTGAGAATGGGATGAAAAAGACTCGGCAACTCGAGAGTGGAAAGTACCAGTTGGCAAGTTGGCAACTAACAGTGTCGTCGTTGTCGTGGCTGCTGCTTCTGTCACTATGTGTTGGAACACCAATGGCCCTGACGGTTTGCTCCAAAGCGTATCATCGCTGCTCCCGGTAGTTCGACTGACAAGTTCAAACTACAGTACAAGCTGAAGCAAATCCTGGATGGATGATGCTGTAGACAGCATAGAAGAAGCTCTCGCAAAATGTCATGAGACCACCCTCACGACAGAGTGCTTGGAGAATCTCGATCTTGTGCAGGACAGGACAAGTTGTCGAATCAAACCTCTGTCGATGAAGCTCTCGTTGCTAAAAAACATGGCAAGGCGCAAAGCAAAAGGGAAGCTGCTCAGAGAGATCTTGCTGCAGTCCCAGACAAATTGGCCTATCAAACAAATCTGGCCAAGGCGGCGCTGGAACAAGCTGCTGATCAAAACGCCACTGGTGAGTCTGTCAGAGAAGATGTCAAGAAAGCATCCATTGAAGGCGAGGTACTGGGACTCACAAAAGCGTGGTTGTAGCGGTGTGTCAAAGGGTTGGCCCGTTCAAGATGACTTTACCCATGTCGGAAGTTGGAGTTCTGCAAGCAAACTACGTTCCTGCAATTCCAGCTTGAGAGCCATCTCGCATTCCCTGGGAATCCCGTCGCAGCTAAACTCGCTTCGTGATTCGCAAGGCCTAGCTAGGTAGAATGATTGAGTCTTCACACTCAAATGGTTTTGCCACGAGGTTTACTCGTACCTCTGGCTTTCCTTTTTTGCCTATAATGTTGGGAGCAAACGGCCACAGAGGATAGCCTGACTCGTAAAGCTAGCTAGACCTGTAGGCAAGCAAGCAATGACGTTGTATGTACGGTAGGAAGATTGCTTCACCCTTGTCTTGTAGGGTACAGCGTGCCGTGTCTGCCGGTGTTGGCCTTCTGAACAGGTCCGGTATACCGGTACCGGTCCCAGTATCCTCGTTTTGCGCACTCCTTTCCAGTATCCACGTTTCAATCTTCTGTTTCTCACTCTCGGAAAGTCATTGGCGTCCTCCGAACTCTTGCCAACTTTCTTTGAGATCCGAGGTTGGACCCATTGTTCAGAGCTTGACGGTTGCATTGCCCTTCTTCTTTCAACCTTCTTCTGATTGTGGAGACAGACAGCTTTTTAGATCAGCGAAACGAAGGAAGAAGGAACGTCAAAACTCATGCAGTGTTGCAAGCGGCTGCAAGGCTGTGTAACGCGCTTTATTATCTGTCCACGCTGGAATAATCATTGGCGATCTCAGGCGCATGATTTCTCTACGTTGTTGCCAGAATCAGATCCAGGGTGGAATAGACTGGAAAGACTTCCGAGTCGTCTGATTGGTACCGCCGCGGCAACAGGCACTTTGGTCCTTTTGGATACAGAGACCACAGGGTTGCCAAAGCGTAATGAAGTGCACCAAGTGATAGAGTTATCCATGGTCACTTATGAAAATGGCGAGAAGGCTAATGATATCAAGTCCTACCGCTTCTGCCCCACTGTAGCAAAAATGGATCCACAAGCCGAAGCGACGCATGGAATCAGCATGGAACAGCTTCGCGGCGAGCCCACTTTTGAGTCCAAGGCAGTGGAGATTAGAGACACTCTTGCCCAGGCAAACTCCCTGATGGGTTACAACTTGCGATTTGACCTCAAAATGCTACAGGCTGAATATTGTACAGCAGGAGTTGAACCCTTGGCTCTTGCTGGTGTCGCTATCATTGATCCATTCTTCATCTGGGACGCTCAGAGACGTAAATGCAAGGGGGAACGTCGCAAACTGGTCAACGCACATCAAGTCTTCCTAGGTGAACCCATGGAAAACGCCCACAATGCAGCAGCAGACATCATAGCCACTGCCCACGTCTACAATGCCATGGTGGAAGACTTCCATTTGGCCGGTCTTGATGGTGCGGCTATCGATAGAATGTATCGAGGCAACAAAATTGATTTTGAAGGCAAGTTTGTGCGGAACCCTCAAGGAGAAGTTGTCTTCAACTTTGGACAACACAAAGGTATGGCTGTGGTGGACCCATCATTCAAGAGTTATCTAGATTGGATGGTGTCAAGAGGAGATTTCTTCCCTGATGCAAGACGGATCGCAGAACTTGCTCGGAAGTTCAGCACGGACAAAGACACCTTCAATGCGACAATAGGAGATTCGCATCGGCAGCATGTTCTGGCTTAGAGCGAGCCCACTGTGAGGCAGGACGACAAAGCTGGCAGGGCAAGGAAGCTCAGATTCCGTGCCGCGGTACTATTATGTAGAATCAATTACGCACAGAACGATAACATGACAGGAAACAAGAGTACTTTGCTAGCGCAATCGATTGGCATCGATACTCATACGGAACCAAAATGACTGCTATATAGCCATTCTTGTCTAATTCCCCTGAGAAGCAAGCAAAAGGCGAAGATCCTTTGCAGTTCCTTCAAATTCCTGATAGCTTCTTTCCAAATCAGTTTTCTGTAGCCTTGCCAATCCTTCGACTCTCATCCAATATGAAAATTGAAGCCGTAGGACGCAATCGCCATTCTGCAGACCTGCTGACAAAGCCTCAGCAAAGCTCAGGATGGTGGCGCGGGAAAGGGCGTGGCATTGCTTCATCTGCAGTTCAAAATGCTTGAGACGCGATAGGCCGACCACTGGCGGCAAGAGGCATTCCAAACTCGTAAGGTTTGTCCAGTCACACGTCAACGAGAATGTCTCAATCTTGGACAGCTGAGAAATCGCCGCGCCAATCTCGGCAAGAGCATCATCGGAGAGGGATTCCCTGTCATACCCAACGTTGAGTTTTAACCTAGTCAGATTGGACATGGTGGCCATAGGCCCGCAAAGATCCAAGATGTCCTTCTCGCGCTTGGGTCGTAGGAACAAATCGAGGGCCTTCAGGCTGTTCAGACGGGCCAAGGAGTTCGCAAGATTCGAAACGCTTTCGTCTGAATCCTCAGGCGACGTGGTTGGCCAGTATGTCAGTTTCAGCCTCGACAGATTCACCAGATGTGCCAGAGCTTGAGACAGTTCTTTGCCCCGGACGGGAAAGCCAATGTCCAGTTCCGTCATTAACCTGGGGTTAAGCCGCAGCAGATGATCCATGAATGATGGCTCTGCATCGCCGCCATTGTCACTATGAACTGTAAGTCTCTCCAGTTGGTCCAATCGTAGCAAGGACAGCTCCAACGGAGTCGAGACCCACGAATCGCATTCGGAACGAAACTGAAACTCTAGCTCTTTCAGGGTTGTTGTCATGCCAACTTCTTCCAACAGCGCGCGGATTGATGTCAAATCATGGAACTTGTGCATGTAGCGTAAGCGAAAACTTCGCAGCAAGGCAAGCTGAGAGAAGGAACCATGCCACGAACAATCCAGTGCCTCGACCTTTATATTGGACAGATCCAGACTCAAAACCTCGACACTAGAACATCTTCCCAATGAGGCCGGAAGGGAGCCAAGCGACTCGAGCGCCCAGCAATCTCGAAGGCTAAGTGATAGACTTGCCAATTTCACAAGCCTACTCAGCCCGTTCGCAAAGCCATCGTCCAGCTTCACAAACACGTTTTCATCCAAATCCAAAGACAACGTATGCAGATGTTGTGGTAGTGCTGAATCGATGAAATGCCTCGCCTCCTTGGCGAAGGGAGGACAATTGCGAAAATCCATCCAGAGCTTAACGAGGCCCGGGTACTGCGCCAGGGCGGCCCGGTACTTCTCCATTGGTACAGAGCCTTGTTCCAAAGCAAGCCTGTATGTTGCCTCGGCAAACCTTCCTCGTAACACGGCATTGACCTCATCGTAGGCCTTGTGCTGTTTCAGAGGCGACTCATGGGCCTGATCTTGTTGTCGTCCTACAATGTAATTGAGTATCATTGTTCTATCCTCTGGAACAGATGCCTTGGCCTTTTGTATGCAAATATCCAAGGCTTGTGGGAAACTTGGAAAGCCTCGGCCACGACTGCAATCCCCATCGCGCAAACCGACAGCTCTGGTTCCGTCGGAGGTATCTTTCATGGTGTAAAGATCGTAGAGGTAGCGTGAATCGTTGTTGTCTTCAAATGTCTTCATCTCGTTTTGTCGCAAGGACACCACTACTTCAAAGCTGCACCAGATTCTGCTAAACACGACCATATCCTTGTCCAAAATTGATACGGTTCCAACGGATTGTTCCATGGCCCGAAAGAAGGAACTTTCGTCCGGAGTGCTTTGATACAGTTCCTCGTCGAGAGAATGTTGATTGTTGGCGTAGGCGCAAACCCAATAAAAGATCTGGTCTGGTCGTTTAGCAGGGAAACGATCTTTGGCGTGTTTTTCCAAACAAGCCACAAATTGCAGGATTGGTTCTCCCCACCAATGACTAAACGGCAGAAACAACCATAACGGAGTGAATGAATGGGCCCGCGGGTGGTAGAAGTGGGTGCATTTTTGCAGTGACGTACGTACCTGACAAACCAATCCGGTTTTTGAGGCCCCGGTGCAATCAGTTCGACGTAGCTGCATTTGCGTTCCTTTGTGATTGGCACGATGTAATGCTGAACAAGGTCGTACAAGGTCACATCTTCTGGTTTCAGTAGACACCTTTGCTTCTCTTTCTTCTGATTGGAGCTTGTGCTGGTCCATTTTTCCTTTTCGCATCTCAAAATAATCTGAATGGTAACGTTTTTGAGTTGTTGCAGGCTGATGGCCCGTAGTTCTGTTTGCTCAATGGCAAAGCCAATAAGTGGCTTTGTACTATTATTCTTGCATGACGACTGATAATCCACAAGGTAGAGAATCCCTCCTTGGATTGGAATCCCATGGTCGAGCACGCTACGGCTGTCATGATTAACCCTTTGTCCCTGATGAAACAGAGAAATTCGGCGCCGAGGTATGCCCGTGACCTCCCGCAGCCTTTGAATGAGGTGTTTCATTTTAGTCTTTTCGTGAAACCCCACCTGAAACCGTTGGCCTGCCAATGTCTGGATGGAAAGGGCAAATGGTTGCATGATCAGCATCCCTAGCCGAATGGATTTTCGATACAAGGGAAGATGATCCGGTGCAATCGTGAACTTGCCACGATCGTAATCAGTGCCACCGTCGTCACTTGAATGGCTATCCTCATCATCACCATCTTCTTCTTGTTCTTCTTGATCACTGTCAAAATTTTCATCACAGTAATGACTTTGCACAGTTCTGGAAAAGGTAACCACCAAGAAAAATTTGTCCGAATTGTACCAATTCTTGTACTGAGCCATGTAATAGGGGTACGATCGGCGTATTTTGGACTTGAGCTGTCCAAAGGTGATGGAATAGTCCACCTGCAAGTACAAGAGATCCCGCTCGCTGGTGAAAAACTGACGACATGTCACGCAGTCTGTTCCCAGCAAGAGCTCGACAGCGTCCAGTTGCCGTAGCTTTTCCCTAGTCAAATAGTTTTTCCCGTTGACCTGGTAGCCATTGTACAGCAAGCGGGTATAGCGAAAGTGCAAGTCGCCATCGTGCACCAATGGCAGTCCCTGAAAAGTTGGAACATGTTCCAAGAACGGTACGAGAGCCGCTTCCACCGTTGGATGCTTCAAGATGGACACATGAAGATCATGAAACGAGCGGGGTTCGTCGCAGAACAGTTGAAGGGTCTCACCAGTGGCAGCAATGACAACGTTGACTGTCAGTAGCTCGTTCTCAGTGGTCATTGGTGAATGTCACTGCCATGCATGCAGTGCAGTGTGGTCCAGCCCGCCCAATTAAGCTTTCATATGCACTGCAGTCTGTGTGCTGATAAACAAATACTAAAATCAAGTCGGTGTGCTTGATGGAACAGAAGGAAAACAAATACTAAATAGATACGTTAAGGAGCGAGGGGGGTTAAGCTAGGCAGAGCAGTGGTTGTGGTGGTGGGTGGCTGGGGTGGTGGGCGTACGGGGAGAGCAATGAGGACGGGAGCAGGGCAAAGAGGGGGGCAGGGAAGGGGGGGCATGGAGGAAAACCCGGAAGGAGAAGGGAGCAAAATAAGCGGAAGAGGTTGTTACATGTTCCAGATCCTCCAAGGATCGAAATAGCGAAAACGTACATGTATGTCAAAATTTGAAAATTGAAACACGTCAGATTGTGCCCCGAACTCACGGAAAGGGTACTGTAATATGGTATGGCATACAGTCTAACTACAATCCCACCACCCCCGTCGAAGAACAATTGGACTGTCTGGGATTTGTCCCCGGTGTCCAGAGCGTTATTGCGTTTGCTGCAACCTGCGTAACCAGGACCGCGTCAACGACAGCAACACCGCACATGCTGGTTCGTCGATCGAGAAAATGACCATGGATGGCATGGAGGCACAAGAAAACACTAACCGGCCAATGCAATTCGTCCAATCTCATTACCATCCAATATCAATCATAGGAGCACTACATGCCTGTTTGCTTGATATCATAAGCTATTATCTCTCCGCTCAACCAATCTGAGCGCTATTATTAGGATAGATCGAAAAGAGCACTATCGAGTCCTGAAAAACTGATATTTCCTTCCATTCAATTGATTGTTAACATGGCCACACAATGAGACAGCCGTCACCGCAGTCAAGAAGAAGAGGATGACCGTCACATCATCATGGAATCGGGTCACTCTGTCCCAAGTGGCATCTCCTTCTTTTCCAATGATGATGACATAGAGGGAGAGTTTGCCACATATTCTCCTGCTGACACGCATTTGGTGGAGGACGAGGAGGATGACAACAACGACAAGGAAGGATGCCACTATGATGGGATAGGACATCAGGAAGTCATGGATGATGACATGGGCAGCTTTGAGGATGATTCCTATTCCATGGATAGCGTAGAAATGAGAGAAGCTGCTATTGGTACTGGTTTCTTGGCAGTGTTAGTAGGCTGGATTAAAAATGATTTGCTCCAACACATGTTTGGCTGCTTCAATCATATACTCAAATGCCTCAAGTATGTCAAAGCAGAAGTCGATGGAAATGCTCCACAAAAGAGATTCTTGAGCTTGCTATGGATGCTGTTGATGTTAATGATGTCATGCTGGCTGATCCCACTGCAATAACAGCTGCCTCGAGGCATATTGCCGGAACTGCTTCTGGCACAGCATCTGCCACTGCTACTGCCACTGCTACTACTACCACAACTACTACCGCAACAAATGCAGCTGCCAGTGCCACTGTTACATCCACTACCACAGCAGCTTAGCAAACCACTGCCATTGTGGGCGTGCAAATGGCAACGTCAGCAGCACAAGGAGCGGCGGGGGCCACTGGGGCAGCAACTGCATCGGCAACGACCACTGCAGCCACTGCAGCCACTGCATCAGGTATTGTGGGAACTCTCACTGGAAATGCCATGAGAGGGCACTCAATCGCTTGGATCACCATCGCACCTCCCTCACCAAGTACGTTTGCAATTGGCACCCCGTCGGTAAACGTGTCAATAAATACCACTCCAAATATTCCATTGCATGCGCGTCCTGTGGAGCCCCAGAAGAAAATAGAAAACACGTCCTGAGATTTCCCAAGCGACAATCGGAACGAACGGCATAGAAAAAGGCACTTAAGAAGACACCGACAAGCACAACACTCACCCAATGCTCCAAACACTTCTTCTCTCAGCACGCCAGAAAGTACTCGATGGACAAGATACCACAGGAATTGAATACGATGATAGTGTTGCCGATATCGCAAACGCCCAAACAGCCATCGGTTGGGATCAGCTCCTCAAGGGATGACTATCCAAACAGTGGGTGCAACGCCAGGATCAACACCTCAAGGAATGCGATATCAAAACACACCGGAAAAATGGCCAAACCTGGCTGACAGGGATTATTCAAGAATTGCTCACCCAGTGGTTCGAACTCTGGGAGGCCAGGAATCATGATCGGCATGGCAAAGACGCACAAACCAAGGCACAAGCAGCCAACCGACAGACTATCCATGAACTTCAGCTGCTATATGACAAATACACCGGAAACCTCAGACCAGAACAGGTATGGCTTCTTCAAACACCAATCAACACACGATCCCAATGGCCCACAGCATCAATCTGGCAATGGATCAACACATGGGAACCAGTCCTTGAAGAGAGTTACGCCACACAACTTGAGACTGGGTAATTGACGCGGGACCTCCACCTCCCGTCCTCCCAATTCCCTCCTGCGTCCGCTTCTGTCCCTCCTTTTCCCCCTCCACCCAACCCACCCAGTAACTCTCCCTGAATCCATTTGGCCAAACCCACAAATCCGTTAAGAATATATGTCCGGCAAATCCACACGAGATATGACATTTATATTTACATGTAACTTTAAATGCACCATCTCCCCTAGGGAGTGTGGTGCCGGTGAGGGAACCAGTGGTGGTCTCCTGTGAAACCAATCCCCGCTTCGGCCGGGAGCGGTTACCCAAAGCTTCGGCTGCAGCACAGTGATGATCTGTCCATTGGGGCCATATCCGTTATAAAGATTATTATTTTTTGTGGGAAATCTCACTAGTGCCGTTGTATCTGCTGGTACTGCCAGTCAAGTTGGTACGTGTTAATTTGAGAAACGTTGGCCGGGACTTCACTCAGCTTATCCCGACTAACAGTTTCCCCCTTTTCACTCAGGTGTGGCCATAGGTGTGGCAGCTGCAGCCGTTGTTTCCACAGGTGTTTCTGTTACCCCCAATGCTGGGCATCAGGAAGTGGTTCCAACCCTTCCCCTTGTAATATTGCCAAATTGCTCAAGTGATGCCAGAACATTTTGGACTGGTTTCGCGGATATACACATTGAAGGCTTGCCCTTTTCCGGCAATGAATCTTCACAGCCAGAAATTAAAGAAGAATTGGAGTTTCTCTTTCAATCTGTCTACAATAATTTGACCGGGATGTGTCTTGATCCTTTTGACCGGGTCTTGTGGAATGCCACCTTGGAGAACTGGGAAACTGTTTCTCTACTCGAAGAATACAAAAATACGACAGCATCAGAAAATTCTTCCATCAGTGATCTCAGCAACCGCAGCACACATCCGACAACAACCATCACCTACTGGAGAGCAGAAGTTTCCTGCACTGGGTGTCCGGAGTTAGAGCCGCTGTTTGATCATACCAGAATGACAGCTATGACTACCTCCCTTCAGAAACGAATACTCCAACATTCTCTTGGGGAAAATGACACCACCACCACCAGCAATTCAGCAGGGAATTATTCAAGGTCGTCCTTACACCCAGTGGGAGTGAACCTGGGTTATAATGAGTTCTTCTCTGTGTTTGCTGCAAGCTTTGAGTTTCATCTTGCTTCAATTGTCCAATCAATTTCAAATGAGTTGAACATGACCAATACAACCTTGGACAGTCATTGGGACAAGATTCGGGTGACACAGGCCATATCAAAGTCGCTGATGCTCACATGAGAGTAAACAGAAATGAATGGAACAATGGAAGAACTGCTGACTATTGCATCCCTTGACGAACAAGACATTCAAGAATATGAGGAGTTTGTACAGGCTTCTGGGGGGAAGTTATAGCACCGTTCATGGTAGAAGAGCTTACCGCAATTGTAGACTGTCTGGAAACCAGCAACAGCATGGAATCCTCCAATTTTTGTGCCAGATTGGGCCCAATTGATCAAGAAGAAATATTGAGGTGTTTGGATGGCGATTCATTGTCATCGGCCCAGTGTTCACTGATCTTGGAAGGTGTGATCGCCGGTCTCATAGATCCATCACCAGATAGTGAGGCACCAATAGGGTACCTGCATTTGAAGGAGAAACACAAGAACTGGATTCTTTGAGAGATGGAGAAGCAGAACCTACAAGCCAAACCCATCCAGCTTCCCTGCTGAACCCCTCACCACAGCCAACATCAACTTCTGCGTCCACCTTTGAGCCAACAGTGCAGCCCACACTAGAACCAACCTTCACTGGACCAACCCTCCAACCTGTGTCATCATTAGCAACCTCAACTGCCAGTGTGACATTGGACATAGCACCCCAGCAATCAGATCAAACACCTGTCCCCACATTTGTGCCTTCACCTGTACCAACAGCCGAACCTACGACTGCCCCCCAAGTTGAGTCTACTTTTCTTCCTAAAAATGAAGAGTCTGAACCTGTTCCAACACCCGAGCTTACCCTTGATCCATCTATTGAGCCTACACCAGAGCCTACCCTTGACCCATCCATTGAGCCTACAAGAGAGCCCACGCCTGACCCCACATTTGAGCGGACACCTGACCAAACAGCTGGAGCTACAGTTGTCTCAACCGGGTCTAATAGTAAGCAACCACAAACTCCAACAATCAGTGCCCCTACTACTTATCCTATCAGCGCCAACCAAATTGCCACTGTGTCGCTTGTGCTTTCACCTGAGCCAACCCCCGAACCTGTGGGTACAGCTTCAGCTGTTGCCAAAGTATCCCTTATACCAACGCACCCCAGCCATCAATACCCCAGCCTGTGGGAACAGCTTCAGTTGCAAAGGTCTCTGTTATTATATCACTCCAGCCAACAGAGAGAACACAATCTCCTATGACTCAACTACCCACTCTTTCTCCAACAACTCAACCACCCACTCGTCTGCCCACATCCGAACCACCCACGTTTTCACCAACAAATGAGGTGTGCAGCTTGCCTTTCACTACCTACGATGAAATTTATTACTTATCACTTGAAGGAGGCACCAGTGTGTTACAGAATGACCAAGTGACCTCAGCAGTTGAGACTGTGTATCAAAATTTAGATCCAGCTGTCTGTGATCCACAAATCTTGGATGTTAGAGTAGAAGCATGGTATACCAGACGGCGGCTTCAGCAAGTCCGCCCACAAATTGGGCTTCGAATCCAAACCGAGCAGGCTGCCCCTGGTCTGCCACTTCCAGGAGCAGCCGATTCAATTGCTTTTGTGGCCAGCATGAATGCAGTACTCCAGGGCACTGGAGTAGTTGTCACCCTTACTCAACTTATCGTCTCTCAGGACCGAATCGGATGGAAGAACTTCTTGGAAGGTCTCCCCTCCATTCGTTTTGCCCAGTATATGGATTCCTTCTACAAACGCGAAGGATACTCCATCACTGGTACCACTTGGACTTCCAAAATCCTTCGCAAAACCCACATGATGGCCTGGAGTTTATGGGAACATCGGAACAAGATTCTACATGACGACAAAATGCCCCGTCAGAAACTAGCCCTCAACCTGTTACACCAAGCTATTGCCACTGAGTATATCAAAGGTACCAGGGGACTCCCCTCCTGTTATCACAACTACTTCAAACACTCACTCATCTCTCTCCTCACCAAATCCAAGCCCTACAAACAGTCTTGGCTCCAAGGGATACATACTATACGCGATAGGGAAACTAGACGCGCCCACCAAATCACTGAAGACAGAAGGCATTCAAGATTATATCAATGGTGTGCTACGGGCCGACTCTAGCCTTTCCATCTCCCATCCCTCGAACCACCTCCTCAGAACCAACCAACAACATTAGAACATGGCCTTAGCGCGCCACACTACAAGGAAGGCCTTAGCGTGCACTCCTACAGAACCAACATTGCATGACACACCCTTAAGGGCCTTAGCGTGCCCGTGACCCTTCTACTCGAACAAGGGGCCAGTAGCGCCCCTTGTCATTCTGAGTGAAGTAAAAGCAAGCCCTCGGCGCAGTAGACAAAAATAACAACTACTAATCTTTGTGACAAACAAACTGAGAATCCGAGCACGGGAATTCCAGTTGACACTGTCGCCCAGTACCAACACCCCAACAGCTGAAGCCTCGAGCATGCTTGGAATTCCCACAACGGCCGACCCTGTCGCTGCGATCCCCACGATGGTCAGTGCAGCCACTCCAACAAAGTGGCCCAGCAAATCTCAAAGGAGCCGATCAACTCCGCATTGAAGAGATCCACAACAGTTTCTGGAACTGCAGAATCAGGCCCGGAGCAGCAGCACTCCGACACAGAGGCCCATCATATCCTCAAGGAGCACACCAATTCCTTCAGACCAAATCCATCAGAGGTCGTCAGATTCAGGACCGGAGCAGCACTCAAACAAACTTTGGGGCTTTATTTCCACAATGGCCAAACCCGTCACTGTGATCCCCACGATGGTCAGTCCAATTGCACAATCACTGACAGCCCTGGTACAGGGACCCCAACAGTTCACCTCTGGCCCAACAATTCTTGGCCCCAGTACAGGGAGCCCCAGTACTACAGGCTCGGGCACTTTGTCACCCAGCACGGTAGGCCCAAGCAAGGCTGTTTCCCACTACAAAACGCCCCAGCACCGAAACACCAACCACCATGTCCCCAATAAGTACTCAGGCTGCAAGGACCCCCAGCATGGGTAGTCCATCCACTGCCGGCCGACCCTCAGAGCAGAAGGGAGCGGACAAGCTCCACTCGAAATGACTCTGAACAGAACTTGGGAGCGGATTAGCTCCATCAGTTCTGAGCGGATCAACTTCACAAACGAAGTTTCAACTCAGTCAAGGGTGCATAGCGCACCAAACCGATCCCAGAAGCAGCAAACTCCACCACAGGAGATCCAGAAACTGGCCATATGCCAGCCCCAAATCCATGAAACTAGGCCTTAGCCCAAACCTAAAGGGTCCATCCATCTGTTTCTGAACCAGTTGCAGTGTCAGAGCCTGGACAAGGGACAAGTGATACAAGCCCCATCAGAGATTTTTACTGCTCACCCTGGCAGTCCAGAAATCAGCAGGTTGGTTGTCACACTGGTCCACAAAGACACCACAAAGATGTGTCGTGAGTGTCTTCCATAAGCTCAGTCTCAATTTGATCCCAAATCTGCCATCACAACCCAGCACCAGCCTGAGACTGTGCAAATCTGACTGGACCTGCTGCCAATCAGACACTCTGGCAATTACAGAGTCTTCATCTGATTCCACAGGCAGGATTTTGGTTTTACACTCCAGCCACCCCTGTTGACTCCCTGATCCACACTTTGAACCACCAGTTCCAAATCCATTTAAAGCCCAAGAGCTGATCCACCTCGATGATCAGCACTGGCATCATCTATGTCAGGGTATCGAGACCCCTTGGCCAACCCCTG
>CAICTM010000669.1:0-53649 GCA_903772945.1 Seminavis robusta
GAAAAAGAGAGAGATTCCTTCTGCCATTGACGAGAATAGTGCGAGTCCAGAAACTGTGGAATTATTCTTGAGAGAATTAGGGAGCATTCCCTCCTTGGCCAAGTTATCCTGGCAGCGGACACGTCCTCAAACCAGACAACAATGCATCCAGCGTATGACCATGGTCTTGTCCAGAGCACGGCGGTTGGAACGATTGCACTGTTACTCGTGTTCAGCCTTTCAAGGAACTGTGCAAGACTATCACAATTTTGCCAGTGTTTTGGAAAGCCATCCCAAGTTACACGCCATTCAGTTTCTTCCAGCCATTTTCCCCAGAGGACTTCAACCAGGGACCGCCAATCTCTTGCCAGCAGAAGAAATCATATCCGTCAAAATTTCACCTGTACTGGAGGCCATTGCGACAATACCCAATCTGGCAGTATTCCATGGGGACTGCTGGTTACCGCCAACCACCCCACCACATCTGGTCGAAAGAGGCAGAAGACGAACGAGGAAGACGAGGATGAAGACGACATGGACGAAGTCGATGACACGTTCCAACCGGCAATACAAGCTATGAAATCCATCAGTGGACATTCACGGCTGCAGCAAATAACAATCTACGGACCAAGTCTCGTGGCGGCGGCTCCCGAGTTACACACTAACGCCACCCTGAGGTTCCTAAAGGTCAAATTGGGTATGATCAAACGACGAACCAGAAGCAACAACACTTTTGAGGGACAAGTATTGGCTGACGTTGTGCGGAGTGCTCCATCTCTAGCTACTCTGGTCTTGACAGTCGGGCACGAAGCATTGCGATGCCGCATTGATGGACAAATCCTACACGTCATCCAGGCACTGCAAGAGAACACCACCATTACAAAATTGGACCTCCCGTATCATCCCAAGAACCATGACATTCAAGAAGCTATGATTGACATGCTCCAGGAAAACAATATGACTCTGACGGAAATCAATGTATTATTATCCAGCGACAACGACAATGCTGCTGAAGACGAAACATTTCTGCAAAAGCAAGAGTTTTTCCTGAGACTAAACAGACTGGGTCGCAAGAGGCTACTGCAGCTATCTCCTGCCGACCGCCGTCCTTGGATCGAAACGTTGGCCACCGTGTCCAATGATGTGTCATCCTTGTTCTACTTTTTGTCCAAGAATCCAACCCTTTGTAGTCACGTTGCGACGGAATGATGATTACATTACCACTCCGACAAAGCCATTGTGCCTGCTTGTTTGGAGCACCAAACGAACAGAGAAAACGCTATTGTTCTAGACTAGACGAATGGAGCCAAACGCGCGAATTGCTTACTTTTGCCAAGGACTCGCTATATATCGGTAGAGGCAGATTGCACATCGAGGAGATGGCTAACTATACCACAACATCATTATTTTGCCTTCACTATGCAAAACGAAACAATATACTGAGCCATCCAACCAAACGATTCGATTCGATCCGACTATCAGTTTTCGCCAGGAAGTTTCATGGAGCGTGCCATTCGAAGTGAGGATGTAGTTGCGAATGAGGGAAGTGTACATTTCTGTGCGTGTAAATCAAATTCATGGCGCTGCGTCTCAAACTCGAGTTTCGGCGCTCTCGACTCGATCTGGAGTGCATTTCACGGATCCTTCAACAAAACACAGGCCTATCTCCTCCCATCCGGTTACCTAGCCACTGCAGTCACAGGATGCCTCGTTGGCGTTGTCCTGCCTCTCTGCAGGACATCCTTGCGCCCGCCGCGTATAGTTCCTGGTAGGGGCGACAAAGCGCACACCGAGCAACTATCACCAGACGTGCGATGTGAAGAGTGCATATCTAGCGTGAGAGAACGGAAATTGTTGAGTTATGGTGTTGCTCGAAGAAGAGTGGCGTACACTATGAGAGGATCCGAGCGAGAGCATCATGCCAACGGAGGCATTCCAATTGAGTAGGAAGATATTGTGTTTCGTTACTTCTAGAGAGAAACAGCACCTGACGAGAAGAGAATAGCTGCTCGCCCCAAAGATGATCCTCGCCAAGGCACCCAGATGGGTGCTCGCGCGCCCTATCTGCGGGCCTCTTGCGCGCAAGCCGAGCTGCCCCGAGATGGACAAGTACGTGGCGAGCTAGGGAGGCGCGTATTGGACACGTCGCGAGGATGAGTCGGAGTAAGTGGTAGGCTCACTGACGAGAGACCATCTTGGACGGCGACCATTTGCGCAGCCGAGCGCAGGCCGATCTAAGGTGTATGGCGAGAGGTGTTGTAGGTGCACTGTCTATGAAGCATGATACCCATGCGTCGAAACTAGAAGGCGCTAAGGATACTGACTGCTCAGAAATTGCAATGATAGAGCGAGAGTAGCGCATGCTTGAGCACCTAGCTTAGGAGCTCTGTCACGCGCAAATGTGCTGGCCGTGCGTGGTGATCCAGTAGCTGGTTAATCTCTCTATATATATGCGCGCGGAGATTGCCCACATTTGTGGATCGAGGCTGCCTTACAGAGCGCGCGAGAGCGTGCGAGTCGCCATCTATCATGAGCGAGACAGTATGCAAGGCGTGCCACTTCGAGCGTCGGACCCACACGAGGAGCGTGGTATTGAGTGTATGTTTCTTGCAGAATACGGAGAGCGCGCTGCGAACGAGCGTGAGAGATGCGTGTGCATGGAGATGCAGCTCGTTCTTATAGATTGTGAGGACATTGGCTGAAATGTCACGGACATAATCAGGCGCGCGTGCGTGCAGATCTGGTAGCAAGGCTAATTGTGGTCGCTCGCACCGGGTTTCCGCCGAGCGCCTTTTTGTCATTGGCGTGCTGTCGTTCTGCACAGCGCGCGCGTACGGTCTGCTTTGGATGACACTCTATGTGTGCGAGCGTATCCGTGTTAGTGTCGTGCATGCAGACTGAATGCTCGCCAATCTTCTGTTTTAATAAACGAGTGACAGTCACTCCGAGTACGACTCAGAAAGACGTTCTTTTGTAGCATATGCCATATGCCCCAAATTGCTTTCGGAAATTGTTTCTCGAGTACAAGTTACAAGTATTACGAAACTGTAGTATCCAATTCTCCATTCATTAGAGCCAGCCAGATGTGCCAGGGGACTCAACTCCAAGGTGTGAGACGACACACGCAAATTTTCCTGTTGAGGACGGCCTAATCAATTCAAGGAGCTGGTGGGGTTTCCTTTTTGACAACACGCATCACAGTACCGGTACAGCCATCAGAAGGTTGGAATCCTGGCACCAGATCGCCCTGTGAGCTGGAAATTACAGGCTCACACTTGATTGGTGCCATGCGGACAGGGTTAGGAGTTGCAGAGACTCCTCCGTTTGATGGCTTGCTTTTCTTCTTTCCAGCACGCTGATTGTCGGTTTCTTGTTGCAATGGCAAAGGAAGATCAAGGTGAGAATGATTCAATCGCTCATCCAAACGAGTGCATCAAGAGCTGGCTAATCTAGGCGTACCCGTACCCGTACGCTCACGACAAGGAGCTCTTTTCTTGTCGCGGTGTGACTTGTCAGTTGTGCCATTCCCATCAAAAACAGTATTGACGGTGGAGACACAAGCATCAGGAACCCGGGGCTTCCCTTGTGCAAGCTGTCGCCGCATACTTTTGTTTTCCTTTCCTATCTTGGCGGGCTGCGCCTTGGGCTGTTCTTCTTCTCGGCCTTGGTTCAAGGCTTTCTGGGCGATCTCTGCGAGCTTGAGTTTTAGATTTGCATTTTCTGTTTTGATCTTGACTAGCTCCACCTTGAGACGCTCTTGACTGTCGTGCAAATCTTTCTGGGCTTGTTCGTAGCCCGTCTTCAAAGCAGTATGGAGCTGCTGCGAAAACCACTTCTCTTTCATCTCCAGCTCTTTCTTGGTGTCATCATGCTGTGATTGCAGTCCATCTACCTTCGATCGCAGCTCATCCCGTTCAATCACAGTAGCGGCAAGCTCTGCCTCGACTTGTTCTTGAGTGAGAAAAGCAGCCTGGGCTGGTGGAATCGCAGCCGTGTGGTTGAGTGGAGGCATCGGTGGAAATTCGGCCTCGGCCTCTGGGATGGCTTCGACCTCCGCAGTTGCTTCGCCAGCTTCACCAGCTTCACCGCCACCACCACCCACGGCAGCAAACTCTTCGTCTCCGTTGCTGTCGACCGGAAGATCAACAACACCGCCGCCTCTCGCAGTGGCAGCTCGTAGATTGTCCGGTTGACGAGTCTCGCAACCGGAGTTTCCATTCGCTTGCTGGACTTTGTAGCGAATGAGTTCCTCCCAGTTGTCAATTTTGGCAAAGTAGGGAATATCATGTTCGTGGTCGGCACGACAAGTCTTGATTTTCCATCATCATCAAGACGATAATCGTTTCTCATCAAATTCATTCCGTGCTCCGAAATGAGAACATAGTTCACTGCCAATGCGTTGCGTACCTGCGTACAAGATGACCAGCGAACCAAGGCTTTGTACTCTTCAGATCCATTGACCATAGCTGCAACTTTCTCGTTGGAAAGGCAAGGCTGCGGCATTGGCTTGTCCTCTGGGTTGTGAGCTGGGTTGTTGGCATCGTCTTTGCAACTCGCATTCTCGTATTTGCACACTCGGCTCTTGTTGGCGTCCTTGTGGATACTGAAGTCGCCCACAATCACATGAGGACTCGACGCGGCATTTGGGTGCACTTGATCCACCACCAGCACGTAGCAGTTTTTGAGAGTTCTCTTTTGTGGAAGTGCGACAATGTTCAACTTTCGCGCCTCCTCGTACCAACCATCTTCGCCTGCAGTAAAGTTCTTGTCGTGTATCTGGAGGGAATACTTGTGAAGCTCTTGTCTGGTGAGAGGGATTCCTGCCCTGGATTTGAGCATCAATGCCATGACCTGAAATGAATGCTCGTTGAAGTTGTTTTTGCAAGCGAGTTTCCCAATCAAGGCACCCGCCTTTCGATGATCCAGCGTTACTACATATCGAAGTTGAATGTGAGGCATCTTGGAAAAGACGATGCGAAAAGACAAATGATAGACACGATCAATGCTGTCTTTTCCTCCTTTTCCTTGGTTGATCTCGATCTGGTTTGTCTCCGTGGTAATAGTGATTGCAGGAGTATCCCGAAGAAGACAGTTCGAAAGGAACACGGTTGGACTGGAAAGGAGTAAACTTCACATCCAACAATGGTGGCTTCGAAAGTGAGTGCTTGGCATGTGAGAGAAAATGTGGGAAGGGAGGAGGAGCGGGGCCGGGGAACTCAAATTTGAAGAGCATGCCTCAGGCATGCCTCAGGTTTAAGAATTCAGGCTGCCGAAGGCATCAGCCCTCAACAAGTTTTGAATCATTCGGCTGGTTGGCTACGACGCGTTGCTGGCTAGCTAAAGTAGATAGGCAGAGCCCATTTCTAGCTAGGTAATAAACAGTTGGCTGCTTGGGTACAGTAGCTATCTAGCTAGCTAAGATATTAGGCTCTGCTAGCTACTAGCTAGGTAATGAACAGTTGGCTGCTTGGGAGCTACCAGGTACGATACGAGCTAGTAGCCACTCTCGCTGGCCTAGCCAGCCATCTGTCGCTCTTTTAAAATTTGTTGAAAAGGTGTGAACTTGAACGCACAATTTCTCTAATTTAATCAATATCCTTCCAGCTCTACTGTCTAGTAGACTGGCTATTCGTTTCGTTTTCTCTTTCTCTCTCGTTCAGATTGTGAGCTCTACAACTGAGCTCCGATATGCATACATATACCAGGATCTTTCGATCCTCTGCTTCTCGCAGTTTCATCTACAGATAGATCTCGTCAATCTATCTTCCTGAAGTGCATGGTTGGCCCTGGAGGGCTTTCCCACTTTACTAAACCTATGGACCTTCATCCGTCCATTCATTTGCTCCATCCCGTCGCTCCTTGCATTCATCTCTTCGACCTAACTTCCTAACCTTTGTAGTTGCATCATCTAGACGACCATTGTCCTCGTTCCTCGTACACCTGGCCATCTGATGATGATCGGATAACCATCTGATTTGAGTCACACATCCCCAATCACGAACCGTGATTGTGGATCCCGGGTCGTCTGTCCGTCATACGAAAATACCTTTCTGACAAAAATTTTGGGCATGCTGTCTTTATAGGGTTAGGGCTAAAAAGTAAAGGGACAGAGGGACAATTTTAAAATTACAAGGGCCCTACTGGTACATCCGCTGAGGGCACACCAGGTACAGTGCCAAGAGCTGTGTCAAGTGTTGCGGTACATGTAGAGGCTCGGCGGGTGGCCCACCTGCAGAAACGTTCCAATTCATTCCAAAGAATGCCATCGTAAGAGTACAGTTAGTGGGCACTCGAATGATTGCTTCGTTGGTGTTGGACGGCTCCACGGAAAGAAGGGAGGAATGCAGGCTCCAAGTGTCAACAGTGGCTAGTGGGTATCACCAATTGCATGATAACTAAACCAAAGCTACAGAATGAACCAATAGTCAATAGTCAACCTGTAAACTACCAGAAAGATTTGTAACTCCACGCAGATGGCAACTGTCTTCTTTGGGGGTATATATCGTTCTTGCTGGCTAGCTTATGGCGTCACGCTCATCCTTTTTCTGGTTGCTAGGCACATTGACATCGAGCCGGGCATCTTCGTAGCTTGCTCTCCACCGTGCCCATCATAACTGCCACAAACATCTTATCAAACAACCCTACAATAGGTTGCTTAGCCATGAACCTCCTCGCCACACATCAACACAGACATGATTACACGCCATAATATGGTTCCCCGGTTCCATTCTTATCACGTTCCGACCACTCAAACTACGAGCACTTCATTCCAGCTCCACTAAACGGACTTGAAAACACGAACATTAGTCTCCTGAGTACGGCGAGGGTCTCCGCTTCCGCGGCCACGTGGGGTGAATCTGAAGGCACCCCGACCGCCACTTCCACTTGTACAACCAAGCCCACCAGTTCGATTACTACTTCGACCACCGCTTCCCCGGCCACGAGTATTGCCTCGATCAAAGGAGCCACCACGATTCCGAGCGAAACGACCAGCTTGCTGCTGTTGATCATCATGGTCGATTGGCGCTGTTGCAATGCCTCGGTTTGAATTGGCAATGGTCTGAATGCACTGAAAGCGCCTTTGGCCTATCCGTTCAAAAATTGCTTGGCAGTATTGACAAGGTTGCAGTTCATTTGAAGGGCAGTATCTGCTCGCCAATCATTGTTTTGAAGGGCCAGCGATTGAGCAAACTCTGCCAATTGATGTTGTTGATCGTCATTGTTGCTTGGTGCTGTGGCAATGTCTCGGTTTGAATTTGCAATTGCCTGAATGCATTGAAAGTGATTTTGGCCCAAGCGTTCAAAAAGTTGCTTGGCAGTATTGACAATGTAGCAGCTCATTTCCAGGGCACTATACCAGTACATTGGTAGGCGCTCGTTGTTTTGAAGGGCCTGTGATCGGAGGTTGAGACCAGCAAACTCCGTTTCCAGCAATTGATGTTGTTGATCGTCATGGTTGCTTGGTGCTATGGCAATGTCTCGGTTTTGAGCAATTGCCTGAATCATTTGACGGGGCTGTATTTTCTAGGCTCTGAATCAATTGATGTGTAGTATTCGCTAGGTGCTGAACCATTTGATGGGCAGTATACACTAAGCGCTCGTTGTTTTGAAGGACCTGCCATCGAATGTTGAGACCAGCAAACTCCGGCCAAGGATCAGACTCATCATGGTAGGCTTCCTCTTCGTGGATGGTTGGAAGACGTGAGGTTGTAGTGAGTTGTCCAGGGTCGAAGGCCCAGTCAATGGTAATGGCTGAATCAACGGTCGCGCCATCGGGAAAGGGCTCTGTAGCATGCATTGCCGACGCATCATCGTCGTCATCGGCTTCTTCCACAAGAGCAGCCCGACATCTACTAGCAGCATCACGAATGACAGCGGGACCCTCTTCGCGAATTTGTAGAAAGTACCGGTACTTGTATTCAGGCCCAATCATGTGAGGTAGGAGATCTTGAACAGTGTCCAAATTGAAGCAAGGAGTCGGCGCGTTGCCGTCGCAGTCGGTATCTCTTGAAGTCAGAAGACGATGTCAACGACAAGCACAAGCAAGGCGAGGAACAACCGACCAGGGAAGAAGTGGAAGAGGACAAGGGCAACAAGAAGAGGAAATTGACGACGACACAACAGTGGACCAAGGACCCAGCACTGCAATGAATGAAAAAATGAGCCATGACAGTACCGGTACCGATACCTGGTACCAGGTACCTGGTACATTTAGACGTGCATTGTGACATGATGACAGAGACAAGTTAACCGCCAAATACTGTCTTTACAAGACTGAAAGTCGGCACTCCACGAGCTCCGCCCGAGCTCACAAACTTCTCAATTTTCAGCACTTTGTTTCAAACAGGTGTTCAAACTACAAATAAATGCCCCTTGGAAGCCAAGAGGCCGCCCTAGACAGAGCGATCACACCACACAAAATTCAGTGATGATGCGGATAAACTTGATGCAAAGTCCTTTCTCACTGGTGCAATGACACCGCATCGAATACCACCTAGGTTGTAGCTATGATGGCCATGATGAGCTGAAGACGTAAAGCAAGTCTATCACTATAATACGTATCGGTGTTCTAGTACGTAGTACTTCTCGGTACGATTGCTTTAGCACCAACTGCTAGTACTGTTCTCGTTCTTCTTCTACTTCTTGCACTACTAGTAGCACGACCACACAAAGAATGCTAGTGCTAGTTCGTCCAAACCACTAAATGAGATTGGCTAAAACCAAAAGAAAGACCACCCAAATCACATGTGAAGTAGGAGTAACAATGACACCCACTACCGAAGACTCCTCTCCTTTGCCAGTGACAGCAGGCAACGGTGCGATGGTGACAGCAGGCGACGGTGCGTTGTTGTTGTTGTTGCTGTTGCCATCCGTGTTGGCAAAAGGTACAAAGACGTTCTCGGGCACGTCCTGGACCCCGTGGTGGCGCTGAATCAGTGCCTGTAAATTTGTTTCGGCCGCAAAGGACCGCAAGTCTTCGGGATAGAAGAATCTGTCTCCGTCGCGGGTGCGAACAAATTGTTCCGCAAGGATGTGGGCCGCTGTGGGACCCAAGATTCCGCCCTCCACGTGCTCTTTGCCAGATTCCAATAGAATGCCAAGCCAAGGATCCACATGGTCAACCTTTCCGTAGATAGACTGGACGGTTTCTGCAATTTCTTGTGTGCGACAAAACACCATGAAACATTCAAGCGGATCGGGTGTTCCGGTATCGTCAGCAGCGAAGCACTTTCCCCCATCCGGGTTGTTCTCACCTTCTGAGGAAGCAAATACCGATCCAGTGGGGTGGTAAGCACTACGGACGGTGTCGTACCCTGGGAGGCCATGATTACGTCCACGTCTCATGTTGAGCACTGGAACGTCCACAATGAAGGGTTTGGCGAGAAAGGATGAAATCAGTCCAACATTCCGAACGGAATCTGCTACTTCTTCATCAACCTTGTATCCATGTTCAAACAGCATGGCGGCCATGACTGTGTCCTCGCCGTCAGCATATGCAAATATTTCAGTGCTCAGGAATGGCCCAACCTGTCCAGACACTGGAAGGGACAAAAAGTCGTCTTCAATCGGCACTCTGGGTCCAACCGACTTGTACGGCCTTTGGAGTTTGGTGAGTGGGATCCTTTCATGGGTTTTGGGATCGCGCATATAGAGTTCTACAGGAACGGTCGAATGACCAAAACGCAAAGCCACCGTTGACATAATATTGGAGGTGGACGCATCGACATCTTCGTCATAGTTGTAGGCATCTGCGGACAGATTGTACGCGGCATGTAGCTTGTCTCCCAACACAACTGGCAACCATTCATCATATACCATCTTATGATACGCTGCAGTAACCCTGCGTCGAGCTTCTTGGAAAAGCTGCTCATCGTTCCAATCAGGGTGCGCCTCTTCCAATAACCCAGCTTGATAGTTGTGTTCCCGGAAGAACATATTGTGCAAAACGAAAATGCCTGCATTTTCAATGTTGCGATCGTCGCCCCCCACGAAGAACTCGTCAAGGTTCCGCGAAGCCGCCAGGATCGCATCAAAAGGCGGATCTGGGACTTCATCACCTCGCGGTGGCCACTCACGACCTTCCGGGATAACCCATTTTGATTCCTTGTTGTAAATTGGCTCGGTCCTGGCCATACACATCACTTCTTCCAATCTTCTTGCAGGTTCAACGCAGTCATCGTAGACGAGTGCCGGAATGGCGACTCCTGGAAATGGAGCTTCCGGAATAAGGGGAGGAGTTTCTCCCTCATCCGTCTGGTTTAGAATAATATCCTCGTCCTCCTCGGATGTAACAGAACTATTGCACATTGGCAGGGGTACTGGGAGATTTGGAGTTACATCACAACTCGGATTGGGGAAGAAAGCCCGTCCTTTCGGCGGAATGCAGAACGAAGCCGCTGAAAAACATGGCTGTGGTATCCCTTGTCGGCGCATTTCAACGTCGAGTGGTTCAGGAGTAAAACCACGCAAACTCTCGCGATGTATGTCATAGACGTTGGAATGGTCCTCCTTCAAGAGATGCCACGGGGTGCCGTCTGTGGTATTGACGCAGTCACAGAGCCGGAAGTCTCGGTGATTGGTGGGCATCCAAGTAAACTCCTTTGTCACGTTGGATGCCAACAGTCGGCCCCTTTTGAACTCTCGGAGTAGGGCAGCTACTGTTGAATCGAGGCCGTAAACATGATTGAGATCAAGGAACGAAGAAGCCCCATTTCTTTGTTCGCGGTATCCACTACTGGTGGTGGAGTCAGTTGGCTTTATATGGACTGCATGGACAAATTCGGGAGCGTCCGGATCAGGTTGAATGTCGAGCAAGGTGCTTTGCTCCTCCAGCTCGAAATTCGGGAAAACAGTTCTTACAACGTCATGGGAGATGAACTGTCCGAAGAAAGTATGCATGAGGTTGGCATGGTGTTTAACGGGGAATTCAACGTTTTCGGTCTTCAAGATGGCATCAGAAACGAGCCGAGGGTCGATATCTCCCCTAGGCTCTTTGTAGTTGTTTTCACCATCCATAATGTATCCTCGCATCGACACATCACGGAGGAGAATGCCATTTGGATTTTTATCAGCGGAGTATCCTGCGCCCTTTAGGGGGTTCTTCAAATTGTTACAGCTTCCGTCGTAACTTGGAGGTGCGTCAGGGTCACATTCTCCAGCGTCCTCGATGCCCACCAACACCTCTTGCTCGGAATGAACCTTAGTAGCCCCTTCGAAGAGCAAAAGGAGGATCACGGCGGTCGTAACACGAAACTTCATGACGAAAATGGGATATGCGAAAACTGAATCTTTCTTTGAGACGTCCCTCAATTTTGTGAGCTTCGCTCGTTACTGTAGCTTTGTTGTGGTCCACGGGCCGGATCGAATGATTCGATTAAATCTTGACACAAACGCGTGCCGAGTTTGCTCGTACACTTCTACGTGAACTATGGCAAAATCCCTGAATAGATTCGATTCAATCCCTGAATAAAGTACCAGGTACCGGTACCAGTACTGCATGGCAGTATTTTCGAATCTGGAAGCCACTTCTAAAGCATTATTGTCAGCGTTTTCAATTATTATTGTAAGTGGTGGAAAGCCCTCCTCGTAGTTGAATTTTGGGTTCTCATGTTCTCATGTTCTCATCCTCTTTTAATTTTTAACAGCGTCGCAGTCCCAATGGCGGGACAGCTTTAAAGCTGCTGCTGCCGTACCGGTACTGTACGGCGTACTAATACATGTAGACTAGAGTGACAGTCTACCTTTTCTATTCCGGATCTACCTCTGCTTGTGTCAGCAATACTGTACCAGCGAAAGATTGTGGATCTACTCTAGCTAGTACCAATTTCCAAAATCCTGGACCTGGACAGCTTCCAGCCATGCAGCTTCCACTCTCTTGCATCTCATTTGGATGGTACTGACAAGCTAGCTTTCTAGATTGATCTTGGCTGAAGAACCTCATCTCGTTCTCTGTTGTGGAACTCTATCACTCTAACCTCCACAGCTGTTCCTATCATCTTGTCTCATGGTGTGAGACTGCTTTTAAAAATTCAAACCGCAGTGTTTTGTGCGCAAGCTCCTTGTTGCTTGGGGACAGCGGATTGATCTCTCTCACTCCAGGGCTATTTTACAGAAAGAATAAAATGGAGACTAGCTAGCCTAAAGTGGAAGACATCCTATGCATACGTACGGTACTTCCGTCAATCAGCCAACACTGAACCCCCAATCTCAATGACTCGACCATGTAAATCGCTTGAAAATGTGAGCGCAAACGATTTAGCTCTCCTGAGTAGGCTCTAATGCTTCGATAAAGGGAACGGGAACATGCACTTTCATGTTTAAGGGCACTGAAGAAAGAAGACAACGACGAAGCAATGCACTTAGTCTACTCGACTCACTCATTGCCCATGGCCATTCCACCCAACTGACTGTTCAGCCCAACCACACCAAGAACTACATAGCTAGTAGACTATTCTACTAGTAGAACACAGACAGTATCGTCTCAACCATGAGGAGCCATTGATCTATGATAGGAATTGGAGGCTTGGGCATTACGCCTAGGCATTTTGATCTGCTTGATTAGCTCATGGCAAGGATGATGATGTCTACCATTATTCCACCCTCATCAACATCAGCGACGATCGATCTCATGCAGTCTCGGCCAACGCATTTTGCGCAAAAACAGCAGTCTTTCCTTTTTCCAAAACATTTCCGAGTGGTCCAAGTACTAGTAGACACCTCAAGGTCGGTTCCTGCTCTGAGCGATGGGACGAAGAAGTAATATCAATATTCCACCCAACAGAAATACAGCTGCTGCCTTCCAGTGTTCCGATCTCTTCGAACACCTCTTGTGAAGATGAAGGTAGAGCAACTTGATCGGGTGTTGAAAGGTTGTCTCGGTCATGCTGGGGCTGATCTGCTACTAGCTAGTGATGGTTGTCCACCATTGCCACCGCCCGACACCGTCGGTCGGCGATGGCAACTACCGCTAATACTGCTACGACAACGGCAAGACCCCAGCCGAAAACTAGAGGCCACCGCTACTACTGTAACGACAACAGCTACCGCTAGTACCAAGTCCTTTGTGGAAGACCAACAGTGGCAACAACCGAGCTACAATACCGAAAGGCCCCGAAGAGCGCAATCTTATCGGAGCGACAGGAAAACCGCTTCATCCCCTACCGGAGCAGCGACCACCGCGAATTTTGCGAGTCAACGCAACGACCGAAGCGACGCGCTGCCACGAAAGCCACTGGCTGGAAACAGCGGACAGCTCCCGGTAGTAGCCTTGGTGGCTGGACAGGAGCACCAATTCTAGGGCTCGGCACACTGTCTAGTCGAGTGGTCTACAAGTGGAAATTCCGAGAGTGGTATCGAACCCTGGTGTATGACTTTGGGAAGAACGGCCAGCCAATCCCGGAGGTTGCTCCAGTGGAACAACACACACATGTTGCCGATTATGCTTGACTTGCCGACCGTCGCAGTGCAACCCAGCTCGCATTTGGGCGTTGCGCTGTGAAAGTGTAGCTTCCAAAGTACTTCTGGTGGCGATGCCAAGTGGTCCTCACCTCCCGACTCTTGCAAAGATACCCGTAAAATGCAAACCGTGAATGGAGCTACAAATAATGATGCCTACCAGTATTCCACCCAAAATCGATAATTTCTGATGGTCTCAAGCAAGCAAGGGAAGAAGTAGAGAGCTCTGATGATGAGAAGATTGTGACGACTGCAGTGGCTGGTGGTCTCGCCTGAGTGCGGTTGGCTTGCATGTGGCGGCTGGAGATACAAGTGGCCATCTGCCTGATGGGCGCCATAGCGTCATCCTCAGAAAGACCCTATTTTTAATGTATCGTCCTCAGTAAGACCCAGTATGAGCGCCGGGAAACGACGCACCAAGACAAGTGTTCGACCAGCAACCAACCAGCACACGAATCCTCCTCTTTTCGGCCTCCTGCTCTGGGAGTTGCACTTGGCTTTCTTGGTGGCGATGTGGCCTGTGCGGAGTACTCAGTTCATTCTGAGCAACTACTATCAAAGCGGCGACACGTCTACCACCAACGCGCTGCAAGAACGGGATGCTCTTGAATCGGATGCCGGTCCGCATCAACATTACTTTGCCGCACATGCTTTGGACCTTCATTCATGCTGTGTCGGGATTGGGCAACGGCACTGAACAGGAACAAGATGACAACAGCTACTGCCGTAACTAGCTAGTACCAGTACATGTAGTTTGAATCCGCAGATTACTTACTTGTGATCCCTCTCTCGGGAGAATGAACAGGCTGCTTGGGAGGAGGCACTAACGCAGGCGGCAATTCACTTCCAATACTAGTAGTTGTATCATGCGTATGGTACCAATGGTCGACTATTGGTTTTGGTTTGTTCTTTCTACTTTAGATTCTGCTGCACCATCCAGTCTAGCTGATGATACTACGGCATTGTCAGATTTTGCTTCCAGTTGAATTTCAATTCGGTGTCACCGGTATTCCTTGAGCAGACTATTGGTTTGGTTGTCGTGTAGATCGTACTTCTTTCCTTTGAGTGAACTTGTTGCTGATGGGAAGATGAGAATTGAGAATGAAATGTAGTGGTGCCCCCGATTTAATAAGCATACTTTTTGCTGGGATTTCGCTTTCGCGAACTGCGACGCAACGTGCACGCAGATTCGGCTTTGTTTTCGGCGCCTTTCGTCACCGAAGCCTCGCTTCCTGGAATATCATTTTCTTTGTCTTGATACACCATTGAGGCGGCGTCGGGAGATTGGATGGTACCTTTGGTACTGTCCTTGTTTGGCACAAGAATCTCGATCTCGGTTTCCTTCCCTCTTGTCTGCCCAGAGCTAGTTCCAGTTCCACCAGTTTCCTTCCCCGCTCGACCAAGAGTACCAGTAATGTTTGTCGTGCTCAAAGACCGACTGGGCATTTGGATCGGCTTGTCACGACCTGAACTGGCCTCAGCTCGACTCTTGGTATCGACAGTCGGTGTGTCTGGAGCTGGATGTACTCCGGTCGTACTCTCTATGGGACTATGCACCGTCTCGACTTCGACCGGGGTAAGATTCGGTGACATTCTCGAAGTGCCACGACGCGGGTCAGGAGTATTCGCACCAGTTCGACCCAAGTGGTCTAGTTCCAGGTTGGTAAACGCCTCCCGCATCCGTTGCGTCATGCTGTCGCTCGGTCGAAGACGAAAGGATGGACGACCACTAGGAGTGCCGGCACCAGTTCGACCCAAGTGGTCTAGTTCCAGGTTGGTAAACGCCTCCCGCATCCATTGTTTCGTGCTGGCGCTCGGTCGAAGACGAAAGGATGGACGACCACCTTGTCCCCTGCCTTGGCTTCTCGAGGCTCTCGTTGGGGGTCGTAGAATGCCAGTTGGAGCAGCGGCAGCGCCTCGAGCAGCGGGAGATGAGATGCTTCTTCCTCGGCCGCCCAAATTGCGGGTGGATAGTTGGAAAGAAGGGCTGGCTGTAGTCACGCGAGCCCCTGTACCGGTAGTTCCAGAGTTGCTTCTTCCTGGGCCGCCCAAATTGCTAGTGGATAGCCGTAGAGAAGGACTGGCCATCGACGCTTGAGCCCGAGGAGAGGCGTGAGGAAAGCCTCTGCTACGACCACCACTTCCGCGCCCACCGGAACTGCCTCGACCTCCAGTTTGTTGGTGCATGCGACCACCACTTCCGCGCCCACCAGAACTGCGACCAAAGGAGACACCAGGGTGCGTGCTTTGACCACCACTTCCACGGCCACCAGCTCGCACGCTACTTCGACCACCACTTCCGCGACCACCGGAACTGCCTCGACCTCCAGTTTGTTGATGTATGCGACCGCCACTTCCGCGGCCACCAGTACTGCCTCGACCTCCAGTTTGACGACGGGTGCCAACGGTTCCACCAGGTGTCCGAGCGACACGACGACCCTGTTGCTGTTGTTGATTGCCGTTGTTGAATGGCATTGTGGAAATGTTAGTGTTGGATTCAGAAATTTTTTGAACCATTGAATGAATCATTTGATGGGCGGTATTCGCTAGGGTATTCGCTAGGTTCTCGTTGTTTTCAAGGGCCCGCGATCGCAAGATAAATTCCTCCGAACGGCCCAAAGCAACTTCATCATTGTATGCTTCTTCTTCACGGATTGTAGATGGGCGTGAATTGGCGGCGAATCGTCCTGTTTCAAATGATCCAAAGGCCCCATGGACGGAATCATCATCTGCAAAGAGCTCCCTGGGATGCATCTCCGAGACATCATCGTCATCGTCGTTGTTTTGGTTGTAGAAGACTTCTTCTTCTTCTTCTCCAAATGGATCCTCGGCCCCCGTTTTGTAGCGAAAAAGCGTGTCCAGATCGGTCAATGTGTCTTCGGGTAGAATTTGATGCTCTACGTGTACGGCGGTTGGGTCGAACTGCAAAAGCTCGGGCACTTCATTTTCATTCTGTACCCACATGAAATCATTTCGCATCATATTGAGAGCTTCGTTTCCTGTGAGCATGCAATTCTCTCCTAGCAACGCTGTTCGTAGATTCTTGCAAGTAGTGAAGTGCAGCTTGTTCAAGAGGTGTAGGGATCCCGGTAGATTAATCTTGGCTTGGATGTTTTCATTGCAAAGGATTCCGACTTTCTTATCGGCGGAAACAACGTAGCCCAATCCAAAGTCGTTCATGTCGCTGCCAACGGTGTCCAGATCAATATAGTACCTCGGAAACCCTGCCACGTAGACAGGAAGCCAGAACCAGCCTTGTTCTCGAATGAAATTGTACCACCTTGACGTGCCGGCCACGAACACCTTTCCAACGACAAACAAGGAATAACGGTCTCTATTTTCATGGGTGAGCTCATGTTGCTCGGCTTGAACCATGATTGCAATGACATGGCAGGTAAACGAACTGTAGTTGTGCTGACATTGAAATCGACGGGCCTTTCGCGAATCCAGTGTCACGTCATATTCAACTGGCATGTTGAATGAAGTGTATTCGGGATTCGGGATTCGGGCAATAGAGAACAAACTGAGAGAACACCGTTTCGTTGCCGTCGCAGTGGATCTCTCTTGAAATCAGAAGGCGCTGTCGATGACAAGACACAACCAAGGAGAGGAACAAGTGACCGGGGAAGAAGAGGAAGAGGCCAAGGGCGACAACAAGTAAGTGGACAAGAAAAGGACAAAGCAGTGAAGAGTGCGTTCGAGAATGCTTGTGAGGAAAAAGCGTTGAAAAAATGAGGGCGCATCGACATTCAAACGTCCAGCGCACTCGATGCCGCTGGAAGACTTAACAGACTCATAACGGGCATACTGTCTTCACATGACTGACAGTCAGCACTCCAGGCGTGACCACGATGTCTCATCGGCAACAATACCGACGGCGAAACACGGAAGTGTACATCACTCCAATAATAAACCCCTTGGAAGCCAAGAGTCCGCATAGGCAGAGCGATCACACCATCACTACTTTCGTTGATGTTGTTTCTGATATCATCAGGAATGACAAGAGCCTTTGAGTATCCTTCCGGTCTTGCAGAATGATGCCCAATGATGCTCGGAATCAAGGAGAGTGAGTGACAATCGAATAGAAGCTCTCAAAGCCTGCAGCTCTGTCCCCTCCAAGACCTCTCAGTTTGCGGCCTCCAAACTCCAGTTTGCAGCCTCCAAACTCCAGTTTGCAGCCTCCAAACTCCAGTTTGCGGCCTCCACCTGATGGCTTGCCTTTTGCCCTCAGCCCTTCATTCAATTGAATCACATTGATTTCGGAGTCCCAGGGACGAAAAGCTCGTCATTGTGGACCCAATCAATGGTACAATAAGCCTAACAAGCGAGTTATATATGATCAACATCATCTGCATCATCAATGTCATCGTTTGAGCCTCTGAAAACACGATAGAAAATTTGCGTCCTTTCAACAAATCTATTGGGTCTGACCAAGTCAACACGAGTACGAGGCAAAGAGTAGTCGCCTTGCTCAGTTGTAAGTACGAAGAGTCTTCGGCGATTGACTTTAGTACTTAGGCTGGCGGTTGGTTAGTTAGAGATGCAATGACTACACTTGCGTCGATAGTCCCAAACTTTCCTTGATCCGTCCACATTTTGAATCCGAATGGTGTTACTGCGGTCTAGCTAAGAAGCAATCAATCTGCATACTGTAGCATGCTAGACTACGAGGAACAGTTAGCATGAGTACTACTGTAGCAGTGTTATAGGTGCCGTATGACTAGCAGCAAGAAGTAGTTATCCAATCCGACCCATTGATTCTTTGACAGATCAAGTTTTCACGACCAACAACAAAAACCCCAAAGTTTGATCGGGACTCTCCCTACCGTATCTCTTCGTTCACGAATGGAATCATGTTACCGAAGACAAGAGCTAGCGGTACCGGTATCCGGTATGGCTGAAGGCGCATGTATGGTACTGCAAATAGCCATGTAGTATCCGCAAAAAGTAAATCCTTTGGATAATGCCGCGGCACTTTGCAGCCTCGAGGTATTGCACAGCGGCACAGCGGAACCCACCGAACGACCGTCCGTCCGACTAACTGTCTGTGTCTTTGGTGCTCTACATCACGATGCTATACAGTACTATTGAATCGATTCGTACGCGCTAGATAGCTAGAAATTTCAATGCTTTTTATGGGGAGTGCGGGTAACCGAGAAGGTTAGCTTAGGTAGCTCTCGGACTACTCTTGTTTGTGCGTGGAAGATGCTTGGTGACAAATGATGAGGTACAGTATCAGATTGCATGGTTGCAATGTGTCGTAGCAAAACATGACTCCTAACCCAGTGGGACGGAATTACTTCAGAGCAAGTGACGATGCTGCATCATTGGCAAGTAGATGTTTCGCATTAGCTTGCTTCAGTAGACAAACAGAAAAAAGGCGTCCGTCAAAACGATGTGATGCCGTTTGAGCAGCAACACGTATTACTAGTAGATGGATTGTCCATGTGGCAATATCTGCTGGTAGAAGTGGCGTCAGAGTTTTAGATAATAGAGATGCAAGACAAACATAACTTATTGCTTTGATCTCATCTGGTATCATCAAGATTTATTCGTCGCCTGAGTAGCGGCAGCAGCAAGCAGCAATGGCTTGGGCGGAAAGGACCGCAAGCGACCCGGCAATTTGCGGCAGCGGTCACCATTCTCAAGTTGAACGTTGGCTTCGATAGACAGTTGCCTTTCCTGGCCGAAATGGCTTTGCTTAGTCAAGCTTTCCGCAACTGGCTGGCTCACGCCGCGCCACCGGAGAAGCACCAATGATATGTTGGCTACAAAAATACATTAATCGAATGATCAGCTTCGATCAAAACTAGATACCAAGTACAAACACATTGGCGTGTGGCGCCAACAACACGTCGCCTCGGCGAGTATTCAATAGTCATGACTCTCGTACTGAACAAGCAAGGTTGTGCCAATCGCAGTGACGATCGCTTTTGCGAGTTTCGTCGTACCAACGGGTGCGGCAAGTTTTGCCCAGTGGGAAGGGAAGCAAGACAAGTCACAACGGTGGTGTCCGGCTGAAATCTGGGGTGATTCGATTCTAAACGCGCTCTGCCTAGCACCTCGTGCTAGAGTAAGCCAAGTTTGCTTTCCTCGAAAAGCCACTATCGTGTTTGTGCAGTATCAGGCAATGTACTCGTACCGGTATTAGTACGGTCTGACGCGTCGACTCACCTCTAGAATGATTCAATTGCTGCGATCGTCTTGATCGGACTCGTCAACTCTCAGTAACGTACTGGTACAGGATCGGGCCAACCATAGATGTGATTGGTCGGGGAGTCGCTGGTTGCTACTTTAAACATGAAACAGTTCTGAAATCCTTGTTTGACGAGGCAATGCAATCGCAACCAGGAAAATGTTTGAAGATGTAACGACCGTGAACTTTACTCTGGGGAACCATTTTCATGTAGCCATTGCGAGAGTTCAGTGTTGCCATAACCTGTAGCGAGAGCCTTGGCATGATCCCTCGCAGTTCAACTATCCATGACAGCCTTTTCACGACACACTCGACGCAATCCCAATGGCAGCAAATACTTCTCACAATCCCACACCATGACGACGAGAGTCGCATGAGAATCCTAGAATGCAATGATTCATACGATTTCAGCAAAAGAGTGATTGATTTCGTAAATTACTATAGTATACCCTCAGCTGGAATCGCCGCCAACGCCAGTGACCGTTGGTTCTATTCTGGGCAACCATTGTCACGCAACCATTGCAGGATTTCCGTTCTGTTTCCACGAAATGGAGTAGTACGGTTCCTTGCCATCTGATACGTCAAGATGCCCCAAGGACATCCATTGGCACGTGCATATTTCAGGACATCCAAATGTCCACAATCAGTAGCGCCCCAGCATGTTTCAGGGTGCCATGCCATTGGGCAGCCGTTTTCGTGAGCGAATTGAAGAACTTCCAGATGCCCAAAATATGCAGCGCTATGTGAAGCATTGACATATGTTGTTTCGTCCCACGGGCAGCCATGATCATGTGCATACTTGAGGCTATTCAAACATCCACTTCTGGCAGCATTGGCACATGTCCCTTCATCAAATGGACATCCGTTTTCGTGAGCATACTGCAGACACTTAAAGTGCCCACGCAATGCTGCATTCCCACATGTATTTGCTGCCCATGGGCAACCCTTTTCATGTAGCCATTTCAGAGTTTCGAGTTGGCCCCCATAAGCAGCTGCACGACATGCATCAGCACACCAGGGATAGGCATTGTCATAAAGCCATTGGAGAATTCCCAAACGTCCTTCAAATGCAGCACCAGAATACATGGATTCACTATACGGGCATCCATTCTCAAGAGCCCATTCCAGTAGTTCGAGATGGCCACCTTGTGCAGCTGATGAACTTGCAAGGCAACGCCATGGCCATGGACAGCCATTTTCGCGTGCATATCTCAGCACATCAAGATGCCCATACTCAGCAGCAATTCTACATGTTTCACCATCCCACTGACATCCATGCTCCTCATGGGCCCATTTCAGGACATCTAAGTGGCCACCCATGGCTGCACGAACACAGGTTGCAGCATTCCACGGAAGCCCTTTTTCACGGGACCATTGAATGACCACGAGATGTCCATTTTCTGCGGCGGCTGCACAAGGACACATGTAATCTTCACGGAAACCATGTTCTTCACCCCAGGTGCAGCCATTTTCATAGGCATAAATGACAATATCCAAACGCCCAATCTTGGCTGCTTCGCAGGGGTTTTCCAATCCCAACTACATCCATTATCACGAGCCCATTTTAGGACATTCAAGTGACCACCCTCTGCGGCCGCAGAGCATGTTGATTCGTCCCAATGGCAGTCGAGTTCACGGGCCCATTTTAGCAAATCCAGGCGACCACCATTTGCGGCTGCAGAGCATGTAATGTCATCCCAGGCGAATTTCTTCTCGTAGGCCCATTGAAGAACTCGAAGTTGCCCAGCCTTGACAATTTGTTTGCAAATGTACTGGTCGCCTCGTATTTGACGATACAAGTAACGAGGATTGCCACCAATATGTCCACCTACATTTGGATGGTCCTTGTGCCAATGGTCGGCACAGGACACACTGTAGAATGTGTTGCTGTAGAATGTATCTGTAGCAAGGGCGCTGCGTTTGGGCTTCTCCAGTATTGGTGGATTCTCCACAGTGTCATAATAGTCTTTGTAGAGTTGGTTCATCTTCTTGCTGACGCCCCCAACAAAGGCATACTGGCCCATGCCCAGACAAGGCAAGATCTGCCCAATCCAAATATCAGTGTGATCCATCAAGAGGGGACAAGAAGGAGCCAAACCGTGTGGTTGGTTGCTGGTAGAGGTAGAGGTGGCAATAGCCTTGGAGTCCATGATGAGAGTAGGTGTTGGGTTGGATCGACTGCTTGCGTGCTTGCTGGCTACTGCCGCTTCGTCTTCTCTTCTTGGGCGACAAAGCTGCCGTCAGGTCTTTTTGATCGGACGGACGCCGTTTGCCTCTTGCTGCTGTCTCGATGCGAGCAAGTCTTCTTGTGGCGGTTCAATCCACTCTTGCCAGCGTCGAGACAAGTGGCCAATGACGGGAGGGTTGACGGCTTCGCAATCGATTTTCAATCGAAAACCTTCCGAATTCGATTCGAATCGGATGATGCAGTTCGATTCATTCATTCGATTTATTCGAAAACACGCCGCGAACACACCATGTTGTGAGCGAAGAGCGATTGCATGGAGGCATTCTTATTCCAGAACAAATAATAGAAGGACAAATAGAAGGCGAACGCCAACATCACAGACACATACTAGCTAGTACCGTACCATCACACCCCACAATCCCAAGAGACTGCAGTAATAGCTAGACTATTATTATTATTAATACTAGTACTAGTACAAGATGCCCGGACGCCGCAGCCGCCCACGGCTGGATCGATCGTGCAAGAAGCGGCAGAAACTGGACCAAGACGGCCGCTGGTTGAACAATAATAACAACGCGGCATCGACGCCGAGTTCCTACGATGACTTGCCACCGAACATTTGGGCCAAAGCGTTGGACTTTCTGCCCATGTCGGACGTGTTGAATTGCAGTATCGCCAGCAAGTTTTTCCTACATCAAGTGTCTCCATTGATTCGGTATCTGCTGGTGAGAAGCAGTGCCAATTTGTTGGGCCACAAGGCACGCCAACGCTTTTCGGGTGTGTGCAATATTTTCATTTACACGTTGATTGAACCGACACCCGAAGAACCGACGCGTCCCAAATTCTGTTTTGCCACGAGCAGTCAATTGGTGCCATTTCTAGGCAGTTTTCCCAAACTCAAATTCTGTTTTGTCGGTGGCTATGGTACCAAACCCCAAACGACGTTCAAGCTAGTAGAAGGACCCGTCTTGGGAATGCCCATTCCCTCTTGGGATACTACCAATAACCGTCATCCGCGAGCACTCTTTCAAGCTGTTGCGGCCTTTTTTTCGTGGAATTTGGAAGAACCCTACGAACCCATTCGACAAGCCATGGCCAGTTATATTCAGGAACTCTGTCAAGCCTACACGACGGGTCTGTTAAAGAAACAAGTACGATTGTACACGCTACCGCAACAACGAAAACCCGGTACCAACGAACCCAAAGGAGAATGCATCTTTCTCAAAAAGAAACCCAACGGAGAAACATACTGTCCCATTTGTCCACTCATTTGTAAAACGTTCCCTCCGGCACAATTATTGCGTTGTTGGGATTATGAAATTCCATGTTTTTCCGTACAAGCACGGCTACAACTCATGTTGCAACAACACAACAACAACAACAACAACACAGACCAAAACAATACAGATGATCTCAAACCACTCTTTCAAAAACACTTACTCGAAGAACTCAAAAACAAGGTCGGTGTCAAACCACCACAAGGCGTCAGCGATGTCGTCATGACGTATCATCAAGAAAAATTAGACATTATGGGATGGCTCATTCAACAGGGTGCCAATGCCCACGATCCAAAAATTGCCCACTTGCTCAAGCGACACGGAAATGCCGGATTCAAAGGACAGGAAAAGAAACAAAATGCACCCCGACGACTCGATCGACAAGTCTACAATCGACTGCGCGAATGGGGGATTGCCGTTACGGCAAGAGACTTTCAACTTGTGGATCTACCCAATGTGCGAGTGGTGCAACGGGTGGATTGATTCGATTCTCTGGGTTGAAACGAGTGGACAACGCGATCTTTCATTCATTCACTTGCCATGGTTTGACGATTGATATATTATTGGAGACACGACAATCTGTATGGTATGGGTGATGGCGAGTATTTCTCGTGAGACGAATTTCGGGTGGACACGGAAAGCGGATTTGGGCACACTGTTATAATATGTGGCGTGCCCCTGCAAGACGGCAGTTTATTACCTGATTGACGCGCTATTTTCATTGTTCTATTACGGAGACTTGCATTATTCAATTCACGCTCGCTCCGGAGAAGATCCTTTTGTTTGTCTTCCATGAAAGGAGTCGAGTCTCTTCGACACATCGCGGTGCTATTATTACGGAGGCTCGCGTTATGGATGCCTCGCTCCGAAGGGGGTCCTTTTTGTCTTTCATGGAAGGAGTCTCTTCGACACATCTCATGCGGTGCAAAACGATACCGGATGGTATTCACCGAAAGGAATTACAGCAGCGTATTATTCATGACGCCGTTTGCCTAGTACATCTCCCATGCCATGTACTCATCATCTGTATGCGACTATTATTTTAAAAGCTATCATATTACATGCTTTTGTATTCTTCGAAAACCTTGCCGTACTTTAGATTCAGATCTTCTCTCACGGTTGCCTTTCGTTGGTTCCATCCAGCTGAGAGATGCAGCCACGGGACGAGAGTAATCCATTTCAAAAAGTCAGCATTCTATTAATTAATGTTGCATCTATCTATCATCTTTAGTAACGTAGTTGTAACGCGCTTCATTCTGCCCTTTCTTTCTTACATGAAGCGAGGAGATCCATTCAATACCTTTTGCAGCCACTGGGGTGTAAGGCGAATGTCAGGAATGTATTTGAGTACCCACGGGAGATTCTCCACCTGTTGGAGGTTGGGAAATATCAAGAGCGCCATGAATCGAGTGGTGAAGAAAGCTGGAGTCCTCCAGTTCTTTTCATCGACCACATCATAGTGTGTGGAGAGGGAACTGGTCGGCAAGACTTTGCCAGAGAATTGTGCCTTGAACTTGTCTTTGGCCAACGCCGCTAGAGTACGTCCATTCAACAAGATGGTTTCCTGCAGAGGTGTTCCAACGGTAGAAGCCAAAAACTCAAAGGCACCCTCGCTGGTGGCTCCGGCCCCCTTTTTGATCTTTCCAAAGGTTCCATTCTTGCCTTGCGCAATCTCCCATCGAACCTGTTCCGTGTCGACCCATCCTGGCCATGTGGAAACGACGGTAATGTTTTCACTTTCCGTCTCAATGGCCATGTCGGCCGCCATGCGATCTACCGCGGCCTTGCCGACTCCATAGGCGACATCGACAAAATAGTTCATGCCTCCACCGCTGGATGTAAAGACAATCAATCCTCGATCGGAAGCACCCACGGGAGCGAGTTTGGTCATGAGTTTCATGGCGTACACAGAGGAAACATAATGGGATCGTAGGCCCACTTTGGTCATGATATCAAACAAATGACCGGCGTATTCGCCCTTGTCCCAGAATTTTTGGCCGGCATATTTGTGTGTATCGCCCGTATTAAAGGCATTGTTGACCACAATATCCAATCGCTTATTGTTGTTACTTCCTTCTGTTTCGTCGTTCGACAATAGATCCGCCTCAATGTTGCGATACAGTGCTTCAATTTCGTCATCGTTTTCATTGTTGCAAGCAAATGCTTTGCAGTAGGTGGCACCCAATTTTCGTGCTTCGACACATGTCTTTTCCGCTGAAGCTTCCGTGGTGGCAGTCAAGTAGAGAGCCGCTCCTGCTTCTGCCAATCCCAAGGCGTAGCCTTTTCCCAAACCACGAGAGGCCCCCGTCACGAGGGCTGTCTTGCCAATCAGATTCTCTTCCAGATCGGGCGTTTGATATCCGCCGCCAAAGTGGTGGAGCATCACTGCCACAACGACAAGTAGCAAGGCCATGCGGCCAGTGGTAAATGTGGTGGCATTATTGGAGTGTTGGTTGGAGGTTTTCATTTTGTCAATCGAATTAAAATATTATGAGCAACCCATCATATGCAACACTAACTCTGAGTCAATCATTTTCCAAGCTCTTTGACTTGGTCTTGACTCCACTCGTATCTGCGGTTGCATTGTCACTGGGCATGCATGACGAGTCAACCGCAATGATGAGCCTTGGAAGGAAAGTGCTGACGTTGGGATCATGATGTGGCCAAGGCAAAAAACAGCGGCTCATCTGCTTTGGGAAGGAAAAGTATCTTGTCGAGCATGCCAATCACATTTCTAAAGAAACCTCATGAACAAGAAAACAGACAACGCTACAGAATTGTTTTGAAGGGCTCAGACCGACAGCCTCGTCCCTAGATCTGATCTGACCTTCAACAGGGTGGCGTGTCTCCTGGCTGGCATACCGGTAGTAGCTACTAGAATTGTGCGAATCGAACAGCATCAAGGTACCGGTAGAACTGTATGTAGGCTCAACAGCTTGATGGTGGAAGCAACAAGCTCTTCAAGCTTTTTTGAGCACTGGGGCCCACCACTCTCTTTGTCTGTTTACTGTGTTGTGATTTCAGTTGGCTGGATTGAATTTGGCCCAGCTGTCCGAGCGTATGTCTGCTGATCATGGAAGCAAGCAACGGTGCAACTTGGAGACTCTCCAAGATATTGGTTATTGGTAAGACGTATCGTATTGCTTGTTGAATATATACAAAGTTCTGATGAACTAACAAGGTCTCAGTTTCACCCATGGATTGAGTGTTGACAACCTCTCCATGATCCACCATGTACTACACACCTCATTTTGAACCTCTAGCTAGTATCACTTCTGAGAGTCCCTTTCGCAACCACGTGATTTCTTAAACATCCTATGCCAAGAATCTGAAGACAGCAAACGCACGCAAAAACAATGAGTCAAAGTTGACTACTCACCAAGGGAAAGAGAAGCAACGATAGCGATGCATCCGCCCAGTTCATTTGCTTCTTTGTTCACTGTCTGTCTTCCTTTCTTCCTTCGTACCATTTCTTTGCACGTACGAACACGAGCATTCTATCTCTCATATGATTTGCCGTCAAGCTCACTTCATGTTCCCACTAAACCTCTACAGTCCCTAGCAAGAATGAATCTATTTGCAAGATTTCAGCAAGCTCAGGTTTACAAGGGGTGGACTCGACTCACATTGGAAGAGCTGATCCTAGACTTGCCCTTGAACGAAGGAAACGAAACAGCCTATCGCTACCAGTACCGTGGCCAAAGGTCTCGATACACGCCCTTGAATGAAGGAAACCATTTATGTCCTGTGAAACGTGTTGTTGCAAGATTGTAATGGAGCTCTTGCTACAGCAATCAAGCAACGTGCATCCAATTATTATTATATGTTTAGTAAGATAGTTCAGTGCCTTTAGAAATAGCAGCTAGCTAGGGCCCAAACAGCCGAAGATTTTCAACCGGGCGTGTACTCATCTCGTTTCTCGTCGAAGATTGTCGCTGGACCTTGTCCCCCCCAAGCAGCTTTTGCGCAATAGCATGAAACTATCTGCTGAATCTTGTGTGCGACGAAGAAGGCAAGAACCTCCAACATTTTCCGAAGAATCCAATCACATGCCCAACCAGAACCAAAATCAATGATACACAGTCAATGAATGAAATAGATACGTCTTGAAAAACCCAGTCTCCACAGCATCAGATTTGGATTGCAAAGATTCCAAGGGGTTGCTGATGCATTGCATGATATGTATCACGAAGGTGATGCCAACAGAATGGAAACTCGTAGTTGGATTTGCATGCGGTCGAGTTTGTCCGATTGGTACAATTTCCAATTCCCACAGATGCCTCGGCAACAACGGCAGTCGATTTCCGCCAGAGTCGAGTAATCAAGGTTCCTATGTAATATGTGGTGATTGTTGTTTCCTGGCTATTGATTGGAAGCTTCCTCACAATATTGCACTTGCCAGCCCAACAGGGAGAAAATTGCCTCGGAACGAGCAGATCCCCAGTAAAGAAGACAATTCCTTCTGGATACTTGCTTCATTGTGGAATCCGATAACGCTCGAAAAAGAAGGCCCATACAACAATGGAGCTAAGGTTTTGCTTGTCTCGTCTCATCATTGGAGTTTTTTTCTTGTTGGCCGTTGTTTTGCTGTGGATGTTCAGTATTATTCGATTTCTTGACCTTGATGAATCGACGGGCTCGTTCCAGTGGACACTCGTACTCGGGAACCGTATACAGCACCGTCTGGCACCGCTCACAGGTCCATTTGAGGGTGCCACCCGCCAACAGCTTGGTCTTACCGCAAGCTTCACACGCCCAAACTCCGCTGCGGCCGCGGAAATTCTTGGGGAGGCGAGGAGGAACGTGGGCAATGCCGTACTGCAGTTCCGGTGGGGGCGAGAATTGGGATGACATACTAATATGCCGATTGTATGTATTGTACAGTAGTAGAGTTCAACTCTAGCTAGCTAGACCAGCCGAGGACAAAGGTCGATTGTTGCCACCGAGGGCGACAACCCACCCCACACACCCAACAGCCCGAAAAGAAGCCAGTCAAGATGCCTGAGCAAATTGCGCACCAAATCAAAAGTCCCAATGCCAACGAATCGAATCAATCGTGACCTGCACATGAGCAAAGTGACGTTGACACGGATTAGTCTAGCTAGATCGGATACCGATACGGGGGTTTAGTTAGAGCAGGTGGAGAATAGATAGATGTACTCACATGGGGCAAGCGAGAAGCTTTGGGCGTTCATCCCTCACCACTCTGCCCTCTGTTTGCAGGTGGTACTTTAGCCATCCAACAACTGCTTCCGTGTCATTGCGAGCAACAAAGAAGGCGACCTTAGAAAGCTAGTAGGAGAGTTCTTTTCGGTTCGCTGGCACATTGCCTTATCCAAAACGTTTCTATTATTATGTTATGTCTATCTTGATCTTTTCATTTATTTCTCTATTGGGAGTCGGGTCGCTTGATGGAATCACTCAATTTTTCCCTGATTCAAGTCATCATTCTGCTGTCCACTCTCCTTTGCATCCAGCCATCCATCTATCTGTAACATTGCCTCCTCCTGTATCACATCTATGTTGTTTGTTGTTTCTTCAGAACTTGCTTGCTTGCTGACTTGACTTGACTGGCAAGCTAGAAAGGGACGCAGTCCTCAGCTTCCCTTCCCGGAATAGGGTAGCCACAGAAGCAAAAGTTTGTCATGCAGCATTGGCTTGTGAGGGTTCCTCTGCAATCCTGAGTTCTCTCGCACTTGATCTTGTTCGCCCACATGGGGAAACGTTCGGCATCCCAAAACTGAGATCCTCCCGTGCAAGCTGTGGCAAAACGACTGTCGCCAGTTTCTCCCGAGGCAATGGTAGGAAGAGGCGTGGGCTTGGGGACAGGCGCAAGTGTGGGTCGATTGGTTACAGGAGGTGGGGGCGTCGGTGCTTTGGTTTGAGGTCCCGCAGCGCCACCGCGTCGCGACAACACGTCCCTGTCGGATGGCGCGGCACGACCGCGAAGCAAGGATGAATGCTGGTACTCCGAATAATCGATATCCCTCGACTCATCCCTATGAGGGACAGTAGCGGTCGAACGATCCAACAAGTTTAGGACGAAAAAGGTGATTGCCAAGGTAGAAGAAAACTTCATGGTGTTGAGTGAAGTGGCTCCAGTTAGTTAGTCAATAGAATTGTCGACGAGTTTTAGAATGTTGGGATTGTGAGATCTTCCATTGCTAATGCTAGCTAGCTGAATTGAAAGATTGCCGGAAGAGTTAGTTGTTAGCGGAAGAGTTGTTAGCGGAAGAGTTGTTAGCGGAAGAGTTGTTATCAGAAGCCCGTTACGTCAGGTTCACTCATAGAAGATCCTCATTCCCTCTCCTTCATCTGCATCGCTCGTGCCAACTACTCCAAACGGCTAAACAGCATGTGGCCAACAAACAAAACGATGACGATACATCCAACATGAGTCCGTGGCACGTCGCAAGGAAAGGGAGACTCCAAGTAATTTCGTCGCTTCCCTCCAAGACCCACACCCACCAACGGACACAATGGATCCAGCTTGATGCACTCCCTTGGGCTGCCGATGCTTTCGGAACAATATGTTTTTGTCCAAGCAAGAATGAAAACATCCACCTGAAGTTTCCCTCACTTTTTCGTTCACAACCTACCTTGTGTAGCCAATGCAGTCGTACCAGGTACCGTTACGTGTGCGACTGCATGTGAAAGGATGTACTGTATGTAGGAGCCAGACAAAGAGGAGGCTATTGGGTAACATGGAGCCAACAAACTAATTTGAATGGATTTGAGTGGAACGGAATCCTCTACCTGGTTCAGCTAGTTTGCCGCCAGCCTCTCGGAAGGCAGCGTCAGCGTCTCTTGCCTGCTACCCGTGCCGGTCTTCTAAACACACCCCTGAATGCTGGATTGGACCAGTTTACGTCTGCCAAGCAAGCAACGCATCAACCATTGGTCGGGGTGCTCAGAAGTGGTACCGCACGGTACGGTACGAGCGAAGGTGTACCAGAGCTGGTGGGCAACCTACCACCGTAAGCAAAGAAGGAAGACTCCCAACACCGGATGACGAGCTTTAGAAGCTGGGCTTTGTCGAGCACTTTCTCGCTAGCTCGCGGTCGCCCCAAGGAGGAAGAAGGCGATTTTCGCACCGAAGGTGACAATGACCATTTTAGTCCACGGCTTGCCTGCAGGGTGGCCAGGGGAGGTCTTTCAAAAAGCGTTCGGGTGTGCAGGAAGTAGTCCGGGGCAGACACAAAAGGTTCCCGTCCCATGAACATGATGCCTGGGCACACAGGACGTCTACTTGAATAGGCAGAATTCGTGTCAGCGTTATCGAAAGCAAGAGGGAATACGCTACAGAGGGATCAACTACGCTTTGTCGAGCTGTACCGTACGGCACTTTTCAGACGACTCATCAGTGTTGCAGTGATGCTAGCTAGTAGAGTGAATGAACCACGCGACTACAGGGCAATCTAGCTAGGATGGTTTGAATTACATTGTTATCTAAGCACCTATCGGGGATTGTATACTAGTCTAGACTCATTAGATTTGGCAGGAGAAGGAACGGAACAATTCCAGGTCATGACATCGTTGCACTGCCGGATGTACCGGTACCTGGTAGTACAAAACAAGCTCGGGAGTTGATTGTCGACTGAAAGGTGAGAGCAACAGTGACAGCAGCATGGTGTCCAAGGCTGCAGAGAACACTGGACAAAAAGAAAGGATGTTCGCAAACAAGCCGGTTCACGAGACAGGATGCAAGATGGTCAATTAGAAAAACAGTGTGGCCCTTACATGATTCTCCGGCTCTCCAAACATCCCAACAACACATCAGTGGCAAAAGCTTGAACTTGTCGTAGAGCAGTTCGGACTAGACCTGAAGGAGCCAGGGAGATTGCCAAAAGGAGAAGCCAAACCAGGGAGACCAATGATGAGAAATCCCAATCACTAGCTCCTAGTGGAGGCTAGCCAAGATTCAATTCCATGGGTCAGGAGCACAGCAGCCAGGGAGAATGCCAAAGGAGCCAGGGAGATTGCCAAATGGAGGCTAGAAAAGATTCAATTCCAGGGTCAGGAGCACAGCAGCCAGGGAGAATGCCAAAGGAGCCAGGGAGATTGCCAAAAGGAGAAGCCAAACGAGGGAGACCAAGGATGAGAAATCCCAATCACTAGCTCCTAGTGGAGGCTAGCCAAGATTCAATTCCATGGGTCAGGAGCACAGCAGCCAGGGAGAATGCCAAAAGGAGCCAGGGAGATTGCCAAAATGAGTGGAGGCTAGAAAAGATTCAATTCCAGGGGTCAGGAGTGCTCTGCTCAGATATAAAAATGAGGATGAGACTGTGGTCTAAGGTTCTGGCATGAGATCACGGGAAGGAAGGAACCATCCAATCTTGGAAATGATGATGCTGGTGGGTGGCTGGTGTTGATTGATGACAAGAGGATTCTGGCATGACATTAGGGAAGGAAGGAACCACCAAGAGCAGTGATCAGCACAGGGGACCGTCAAACACCAGCATTGCTCTGCTCAGATATAAAAATGAGGATGAGACTGTGGTCTAAGGTTCTGGCATGAGATCACGGGAAGGAAGGAACATCCAATCTTGGAAATGATGATGCTGGTGGGTTGGCTGGTGTTGATTGATGACAATGAGGATTCTGGCATGACATTATGGAAGGAAGGAACCACCAAGAGACAGTGATCAGCACAGGGGACATCAAAACCAGCATTGCTCTGCTCAGATATAAAATGAGGATGAGACTGTGGTCTAAGGTTCTGGCATGAGATCACGGGAGGAAGGAACCATCCAATCTTGGAAATGATGATGCTGGTGGGTTGGCTGTGTTGATTGATGACAATGAGGATTCTGGCATGACATTATGGGAAGGAAGGAACCACCAAGAGACAGTGATCAGCACAGGGGACCGTCCAAACAACCGCATTGCTCTGCTCAGATATAAAATGAGGATGAGACTGTGGTCTAAGGTTCTGGCATGAGATCACGGGAAGGAAGGAACCATCCAATCTTGGAAATGATGATGCTGGTGGGTTGGCTGGTGTTGATTGATGACAATGAGGATTCTGGCATGACATTATGGAAGGAAGGAACCACCAAGAGACAGTGATCAGCACAGGGGACCATCAAACAACCAGCATTGCTCTGCTCAGATATAAAAATGAGGATGAGACTGTGGTCTAAGGTTCTGGCATGAGATCACGGGAAGAAGGAACCATCCAATCTTGGAAATGATGATGCTGGTGGTTGGCTGGTGTTGATTGATGACAATGAGGATTCTGGCAGACATTATGGGAAGGAAGGAACCACCAAGAGACAGTGATCAGCACAGGGGACCATCAAACACCAGCATTGCTCTGTCAGATATAAAAATGAGGATGAGACTGTGGTCTAAGTTCTGGCATGAGATCACGGGAAGGAAGGAACCATCCAATCTTGGAAATGATGATGCTGGTGGTTGGCTGGTGTTGATTGATGACAATGAGGATTCTGGCATGACATTATGGGAAGGAAGGAACCACCAAGAGACAGTGATCAGCACAGGGGACCATCAAACAACCAGCATTGCTCTGCTCAGATATAAAAATGAGGATGAGACTGTGGTCTAAGGTTCTGGCATGAGATCACGGGAGAAGGAACCATCCAATCTTGGAAATGATGATGCTGGTGGGTTGGTGGTGTTGATTGATGACAATGAGGATTCTGGCATGACATTATGGGAAGGAAGGAACCACCAAGAGACAGTGATCAGCACAGGGGACCTCAAACACCAGCATTGCTCTGCTCAGATATAAAAATGAGGATGAGACTGTGGTCTAAGGTTCTGGCATGAGATACGGGAAGGAAGGAACATCCAATCTTGGAAATGTGATGCTGGTGGGTTGGCTGGTGTTGATTGATGACAATGAGGATTCTGGCATGACATTATGGGAAGGAAGGAACCACCAAGAGACAGTGATCAGCACAGGGGACCATCAAACAACCAGCATTGCTCTGCTCAGATATAAAAATGAGGATGAGACTGTGGTCTAAGGTTCTGGCATGAGATCACGGGAAGGAAGGACCACCAACTTGGAAATGATGATGCTGGTGGGTTGGCTGGTGTTGATTGATGACAATGAGGATTCTGGCATGACATTATGGGAAGGAAGGAACCACCAAGAGACAGTGATCAGCACAGGGGACCTCAAACAACCAGCATTGCTCGCTCAGATATAAAAATGAGGATGAGACTGTGGTCTAAGGTTCTGGCATGAGATCACGGGAAGGAAGGAACCATCCAATCTTGGAAATGATGATGCTGGTGGGTTGGCTGGTGTTGATTGATGACAATGAGGATTCTGGCATGACATTATGGGAAGGAAGGAACCACCAAGAGACAGTGATCAGCACAGGGGACCACAAAAACCAGCATTGCTTGCTCAGATATAAAAATGAGGATGAGACTGTGGTCTAAGGTTCTGGCATGAGTCACGGGAAGGAAGGAACCATCCAATCGAAATGATGATCTGGTGGGTTGGCTGGTGTTGATTGATGACAATGAGGATTCGGCATGACATTATGGGAAGGAAGGAACCACCAAGAAGACAGTGATCAGCACAGGGGACCGTCAAACGACCAGCATTGCTCTGCTCAGATATAAAAATGAGGATGAGACTGTGGTCTAAGGTTCTGGCATGAGATCACGGGAGGAAGGAACCATCCAATCTTGAAATGATGATGCTGGTGGTTGGCTGGTGTTGATTGATGACAATGAGGATTCTGGCATGACATTATGGGAAGGAAGGAACACCAAGAGACAGTGATCAGCACAGGGGACCGTCAAACGACCAGCATTGCTCTGCTCAGATATAAAAATGAGGATGAGACTGTGGTCTAAGTTCTGGCATGAGATCACGGAAGAAGGAACCATCCAATCTTGGAATGATGATGCTGGTGGGTTGGCTGGTGTGTTGATTGATGACAATGAGGATTCTGGCATGACATTATGGGAAGGAAGGAACCACCAGAGACAGTGATCAGCACAGGGGACCTCAAACGACCAGCATTGCTCTGCTCAGATATAAAAATGAGGATGAGACTGTGGTCTAAGGTTCTGGCATGAGATCACGGGAAGGAAGGAACCATCCAATCTTGGAAATGATGATGCTGGTGGGTTGGCTGGTGTTGATTGATGACAATGAGATTCTGGCATGACATTATGGGAAGGAAGGAACCACCAAGAGACAGTGATCAGCACAGGGGACCGTCAAACAACCAGCATTGCTCTGCTCAGATATAAAAATGGGAGAGACTGTGGTCTAAGGTTCTGGCATGAGATCACGGAAGAAGGAACCATCCAATCTTGGAAATGATGATGCTGGTGGGTTGGCTGGTGTTGATTGATGACAATGAGGATTCTGGCATGACATTATGGGAAGGAAGGAACCACCAAGAGACAGTGATCAGCACAGGGGACCGTCAAACGACCAGCATTGCTCTGCTCAGATATAAAAATGAGGATGAGACTGTGGTCTAAGGTTCTGGCATGAGATCACGGGAAGGAAGGAACCATCCAATCTTGGAAATGATGATGCTGGTGGGTTGGCTGGTGTTGATTGATGACAATGAGGATTCTGGCATGACATTATGCCACTTTGGTTCAGCGAAGCAACAGAGGAACACCCTTCCGAGTGCCCCCCAGCCCTTCCAACACGAATGCTGGCTCGTTAGAGCAAAGAACTACTAATGTCACAGGAACCACCAACAGTGAACTCCATTGGCTTGCTGGCAATCGGCTGAGAGGAGTTGTTTGGCGTTCGGAGGAGGATGCTGTCTTGGATTGGAAGGTTGGGAGCAGCGCAGGGGCACCATCAGATGGTCTACTTGCCTGGCATGCATGGTAGGAGGAGTATGGTAGGAGGAGTATGGTAGGAGGACGCTCGTCGGGAGGCGCCATGGTCGATGAATGAATGAATTGGTTGGTAGATTGATGACGACGAATAATGAGTCGGAGCTCCAAATTGGCAAAAAGTGCTGCGCCAGGAAAATAATGAGAGGAAAACTCATCTCGTCGTGAAACATTTGTTGGTCCAAAGGAAGGTTGTTTCATTTTTGGGAAGGTTTTGAAATCAAACTTTTTGAAACGCTTGGTTGTGATTGGCTCCTCGCATGATGATGCTCCTTGTTGTTTCCTTTCAGCGATAGGTTTTGAAATCAAACATAAGAAACGTCGCCATGGTATCAAGTTTCCCTCGAATGCGAATAGATTTTGAAATCAAACATGAGAAACGTCGCCATGATCAAGTTTAGAATCTTCGAAGGATGCGAATAGCTTTTGAAATCAAAACAATAAGAAACGTCGCCATGGTCAAGTTTGGAATTGGGCTCGTCATCGCATCGTTTCGAAGATTAATCGTTTCGTTTTTCAAAATAATGGATGTTCGGTTGCTTCCATATTTAATTTAATTTCAGAATCAAAATCATGGGCGGTACGAGATGGTGGATTGTCGCGGCGTTGGTGCGTTGGTTGTGCTTCCAAGTTGGCGTCGCTTGAGATAATAATGCCTCCACTCCATCCCAGTCATCCATCGGCAGCTCGAGATACGGTACCCGCGGGGGTATACTTGGTCTTCCTGCTACCCTCCCGTTGATCGCATCGAGATTTTTTGCTTGCTCGCCTAATAAGGACCGTTCTGTTGGATAACTACCGTATCATAGTCTGTTGGAGTAGAGTAACAACCTGTCTGATTTTTGGCCTTTGGAAGGGATGCGAGAGTATCATGGCGAAGGGATCGACGAATGAGGCGACAACAAGATCTTGTATCTTGTTATCTTGTTGCGAAGGTTGAGAAGGATCTTCCGAGCTTCCGAGAACTGGCCGTTGGAATTGGACGTGTCACTAGATCCACTGGGGTTAGGGTTAGCTTCCAATGGCCACAGACGATCCGAAGGCAAAATCTTTCTCGATCCAGCCAGAGCCTCCATCATCTATCTGTTGCCCATTAGTCATCAGGAGCCACAACAAGCATCAAGCAATACTGTACAGTAGACATCAAGATGTTACAATCCATGCGGTTAGTGTCCTCTGCGGCAGTCCGATCTAGTAGGAGAGTCGTTGTAGAAGGCAAAATCCCTTTAAAACTGAGTAGCAGAGCGACTCGATCACAGCAGCTGATTCGACAACGATGGTTCAGCAGTGAAGCTCCTTCAACAGCTTCAGCTTCGACTTGGTACACGTGGGGCACCGACCACAAGGGATCCCTCCTCCAACCCGACCAACCCAAATTGGACACTCCTGCTGTTGCAACAGTGATAGATCTCCCAAATGCTGATAGTATTACACAAATTGTCTGCGGTGCTACCGACACGGCCATAGTGCTCGAAAATGGCGATTGCTACGTGTGTGGTGAAAACAAGAGTGGTCAACTAGGTGTTGGTCATCGCCATCCCGTCGAATCACCTACGCTACTCGAAATGCCACTCGACCAAACGGGACAACCCGCCCAAGTGGCACAAATTGCTCTAGGCAGTACTTTTTCGGCCATTATTGATACCCACGGTGACTTGTATACATTTGGGTATGGTGGTTCCACATTGGGCGATGGATTGGGATTTTTAGGCCATGGTTATCCGGACAATGAAGCCTACGCTCTGACACCCAAATTGGTCGAATCCCTCGTCGAAGATGGCTGTTTTGCGAAAAAGGTTCAAGTAGGAAAATCGCACATGACGGTACTGACAACGGAAGGAGAAGTATTGACATGTGGTGCCGGTTCCTACGGACGCCTGGGCAATCTGGAAACCCATCAAGATCAATTATATTTGGAGGCGGTCGAAATGCTCCGCAGTGGTGTCACCGATATCAGTGGCGGCAAATCCTTCACGGCGGCACTCAAAGACGACGGCGTCATTTATACCTGGGGCCGTGGCGATAAAGGACAACTCGGGACGGGATTTGGATTGGCCGTCGACATGTACGCCATGGCGGCCGTTCCAGAACCCATTGAAGCCGATGAATTGCTCGGTCGGAAAGTTATTCAAATTGCCGCTGGATGCGAACATGCCGTGTGTATTACAGAAGGCGGAGAAGTCTTTCAATGGGGCATGACACTGCATCTCGAACCGGTGCGTGTCAGCGAATTGCTGCATACCAAAATTGTACAAGTCGCGGCGGGCGACAATTATTCCATCGCGTTGGATGAACATGGACAACTCTATACGTGGGGACAGGGCAAGACTGGTGTCCTAGCGCAAGGTGGTGTCACCAAATTGAATCAAGCGGCACTCGTGGAAGCACTCGAAGACAAGAAGGTGATATCCAATATAAGTGCGGGATGGCAACATGTCGCGTGTCAAACAACAGATACAACAACAAAAGATAAATAGTAATAATAACGCAAGCAACAATAACCAAATCAAAGTCAAGCATAATCAAATCAACCATAGGCATGTCTTGTTCGAATTGGCACGAAGGAATGAAAAAAGTGGTTGTGGCAGGAGGGACAAGAACGCAACAGAGCTCGACCGGTCGATTCGAGTCTTTTGTCATTCACTACCGTAGCCAGCAGTCGTTTGTTCTAATGGTGGCTATGGGCTGCTTACGATCATCATGGCTGCTGGACGACTATAATACGAAAGGATGCATGCGTTTGTTAGGCGGAGAGACTACTAGCTAGTGTTTCGATGACGTCGCCTTGCTCCACCTGATTATTCGTTGGTTCGAGGCATGCACTCCTTGCTACTAGCTAGTAGTAGCCACAATCGTGCAATGACAAAAGGAAGGCGACAAGCGTGACAGGCACGGACCGTCGTTGTGCTGGGACCGTAGGTCGCGGAGACGGCGGGGAAACACCAAGCCTTTGCTTCCAAAGCCGACGGCAGCACCATTGGCGGCAAAGTAGAATGCCACTGCAGCGGGCGGTCCACTACACAGGTTTTGGGCTCTGTCGTGGCACCGGCATCATGCATCATACATACGTGCCGAGACTTCATCATCATTTTACGAATACGCTGCTGTACTTAGTCAAGCCTCTTGTTTCCAAGCTGTCGGTTCACGTACAGGAAGTGATGTCTTGGGGGGCTTGCTCATGGTAGGATTAGGTCCAAGAAAGTCCATTGCCATCTTCTCGTCCTCGACTGTGATAACTTACTTCTTCGTCAAGGTTTTCCATCTCACGTGCAGTGGAAGACAACAATGGGAATCCAGACAAGGAACTCCAGCTTGCCATCACGAAAGACGCTGGAAGCAATGTCTTCTCGTGTACCTTGCTTTGGATCAGTCGCCGTGTACTTTGTGTGCCCGCCTCGTTGCTTACCAGCAAAGCGCCCACGTTTACGTTGTTCCGTCAATGGCACAGACGCAGACAAGTTTCTTCTTCTCTTCATTGCTCTCGCAGTCACAAAATGCAGAGATGTGAGTAGCTTCTGCTCTTAGCTGCACGTTTGCTTTGTACGGTACCAGCACAACCTACATCAATGCATGCTGCTACACGCACTTGAGATCCCTACTAGCTAGACAGCCGTTTGTTGGGACTAGCTCGTGCTCTGAGGCATTGCAACCGCCTTGGTACCCTCTTCCTGGGTTTTCCCTTGGAGAAAGCAGAAAGCGTTCAAATCGGTTGCTGGAAGCAGAAAACTAACTTTCCCATTTGTCCCCATGTTTCAGAGCTTTAGTAGAAAATGCTGGAATACGTCTTGCCTGGGAGGCAAAGGGAGCCAGCTACACGTCCGTTTCCTTCAAGCTTGCTTGTCCCGTCCCAAAGCAGACAGCGCAGCTCCAAATCATTGATCCCCACGATCCCATTGGATCTCTTTTTCAGAGCAAATAAGTCGCAGAGGGGCACCGAGAGCTCAGTTGTGGAATGCTGCAAGCTACTAGCAACGAATCGCAGCCTCGCGGGGTTGACCCTTGCACTGGATTAAGAATGCCCCTACTAGCTAGCTCCAGCTAGGAAACCAGCGAATATACTTCATTGGAACCGGTATTCCTGGCCATCATTATTTCGGACTTCGTGGTCTCCCCTGTCTGTACCTGCAACCTGCAACCTGCAACCTGTAACCTGCAACCTGCAACAGTATCTGAACTACCCGAACAGAAATCAAATGACTTTTTTGGTGTCGTCGTTGAGATTTTAGATCTACGGCACCCGTGACCGGTGGCATTAGGTTTCAGCAAGCTCTGTCATCTTGGAAAGAAGAGCAAGTGGGCAGGTGTCATCAGAATCTGTTGCTGTTACTGGTGCAAGAAGCAGCATCAAGGAAAAAAGCAACTCAGGTAGATGCGGTAAACTCAAGTGTACTTCAATAATACTAAAGATTAATTGCCTCAACTACCCATTTAAAGCTGTCTTCTGTGCAACTTTGGCAGCTGCTTCTGCAAGTTCTGAAGTTTGGCATCGCGCGAAAGCCTTCGGGAGAACCCTCTGTAGCACTCAGTACAACCGGTACGATCCGCTGATGCCAAAGCAAGATCCTTCCTCTTTCCTTTTATGCATGTTTCGGCCATCATCCATCGCGTTTGGCATGCAGTTGAGAGTCGAGAACCCCTCACCGACCACAAATCAACCACACATCACCATCCAGCTTTCAGCTTTTGCTTTAGTCTTTGTTCGCAGATCTTTTTATGATGATGAAGCTCTTCTCCTTTGCCCTCAGCTTGCTCCTTCTTGTGGTGTCTCCCACCTCAGCTTTCCTCCGCCGACGTGTCTCGGTGGAGGATGGGGGCGCACCGTATTACCAATGTTGCTCCAACGTCAACAACAATTGCTTCTCTGGTGAAACGAAGGTCACCACAAGTGATGGGGAACAGATTGCCATGAAAGACTTGCACGTGGGAGACAAGATCTTGGTCGATGGCGACAACTACCAACCGGTCTATGCCTTTGCCCATCGCGACATCGACAAGGAGGTGGAGTTTCTTCAGATTCATGCTGGTACCAGTACAGACACCATCTTGGAAGTCACCAAGGATCACTACATCTTTCGCAGAGGCGAGCCCGTTGCAGCCGGAGATCTCCAGGTGGGAGATGTCCTGGCTCCCGACATGACCATCACCAAGATTGACACTGTGACCCGTCAAGGCATCTACGCTCCATTGACCCAAGATGGAGTCTTTACGGTCGGTGGCTCCTTCCAGGTGTCCTCCTATGTCCAGTTGCCCATCCTAACATCCCCGTGGCTGGTCCATGTCGTCCTGTCTCCATTCCGTGTGGCTTGTTTGGGAGGCATCATCACCAGTCCAGATGACGACAGTGACAGTGACATGCCACTGTACGTTCACTTTGGTCTCATCTTGGAAGCAGCCCTACCCAAGGTCATGCAGTGGTTGCTGTTGGGCCTGGTGTTGGTGGTGACGGGAACCATCTATGGTATGGAATGCTTGGTCGGTCCAGCGCTGGTTCTTCCATTCACGTTGGTGGTGGCAGTGGTAGTGTTCCTCATCAAACGCAGCCAGAAAGCAGCCAAAGGCGTCTAGATGATGGGTGGGTTGATTCGATTCATTTTTGTGACGGTGACACGGCGCTTTCAAAGGCATTGGTTCCGTGCACGATACGAATACATGTAAAAGTAAATATTAGTAAACTATCCATCAATATCATTTGCAGTACCTCTGCTGCGTGTAGGACGTTGTCTTCCTTGCTTGTCTGCCTGGAGTTCGGTTGGTTCTGCTCAAACATTCGCTACTAGCTAGAGCACATTCCCGCCTTTCCAACCGAACAGAACGTCGTTCGCAAGGGCCAACCTTCCACTGTGTGTGTGTGTATGTACGAGGATACACCCCTTCGCGAGTCTATTGCAAGGAACGAGGAACTACACTCTCTTTCCTCCAACATTGAGGTTTCACTTGCGTGGTTTCCTTTCCTCCGTCTTGTATTCTCTGCGAGGGTGATGTAGCTATGCAGCACTCTTTTCTTTGCGGGAGCCTGGCTGGGAACAACACTTACTTGAATAAACAGTCGAGCGAGTCTACGGTTCTTGGCTGCGAGTTTGGCCATTGCCACTTTCAAACTTTGTTAACCTGCCTGGGAGTTGCGCTTAGTAGCTACCAGTCAAGCAATGCTGGTTCAATTGATTGCTTTTCTATCAATAAAGGCCCAAGGTTTCATCTATCTATTGAGCCGTACGGTATCGCACAACTAGCTACGGTAGCTAAAGAAAGGAAACAAACTGGCCCTTGGTGCCAAGCTCACTCTTGCGAGGCAGTAGACTTCGTGTGAGGGGAAGCAAAGCTTGCCCCCTAGTTGCAACACGGATGGATCGGCGAAGCCAAAGAGAGACTATGATGGGAGTACATGCAAGGAAAAGGATACAGTGCTGCTACCGGTTACGATAGGTCCATGCTCCGTGGCAACTCCTCCAACTCTGCTTCGTCATCACATTCATGGTCTCCGCACTTTGTTTCTGCACGAATGAAGGAGAAAGGAATTGGGGCGCGCAGAAGGACTAATAACTACTAGGTGGTTGAAACCATCCAACGCAGCCATTGGAGGGAGCCTATCTACAGATGATTGAATTCAATCACCGTTGGGTTGGAGATTGATAAAGGAGTTGTTTAATGATGGTTACTTGGTTATAGGAGTCCCGACTAAGCATGCAGTGGAGAGACAACCCAGAAAATCGATGGAAGTGTGGCTGAGCCCATGAACCAGTGACACAGTGACAGAGTACAGCTACTGAAGGGAGGAGAAGGAAAGGAGGGAGGAGGCAATGTGTACCGTAGTCGTACGCGAATCGAATCGAATCAAATCAAATCCCCCCCCTGGGATACAAAGAGGTGTTGAGTGCAGCAGTGTACATTGGGCATTTTTTTATTTGCCTATCTAGCTAGAATGTGCCATAATTGAAGGCAGAAGGAGTACACTGTACTCGGCAGGACCAGGCGAGTACGTACACTGGCAGGTACCGTTACCTGCAGACCAAGAGACAAAAGCTTCAAGACCCCAACTAGACGGCGAAAAAAATCCAGATCCTGAATTCTCATCCTGTGTACAATGGCTATCGTGTCTACTGTACTAAGTCAACTTATGAAACTTGGCCTCGTGCCTGCAGGCACACAAGATTTCGTTGCATGAATTGATGACGAGTTGTGGGATTTTCTCTTGAGGCGGTGACATTCGAAGAATCTCAATGGCGGCCTCCGCAGATACGCAGGGAAATATATAGTTGCTACAATCATTTTCTTTTCAGAGTGAACGACTTTTCATTCTTGTAGCGCAGTTCCAGGCTATGCAGGAACCTGCTCATGAACCTTGCATTGGCGACTTCCACCGTCGGAGTCAAGAAAACCTTACTCAAGCGCCCCGATTCACTAATGCACCCCACTTCAAACTGATCCCTCAAGGCAATGGGCATGAATTTCTTGGCCATGCTGGTCAGCATGTTTACGAATACTCCCGTGTGATAATATCGAATCTTGTGGTGATTGATTGGGTAGACACCTGCTATATCGGACCAATACGAACGAGTGACTTCCAATCCAAAATTCTTTTTCCACTCAAAACCCATGCACTCAATGATCAATGCCATCCCTCGACGAATGGCCTCCATGTCTGAACACAAGGCATGATTGAGGTAGTAGATTGCCTGGAACCAAGTCTTGTAGCCTCTGGGCTGGTTTTTGATGACCGACCCGTGCATTCTGGAGATATCAAAGACGAGAGTATAATTCCCGCCAGCACTGTTGTAACCAAAGGAGAGGTAGAATTCGGGAAAGAGTTCCATGAATGCAGCAACCGACCGCTGGCCTTGTGCCACCGTGTCCTGAATGTCATACTCTTCCCGAAAGAGCTGCATATGATGAATCCGTTCCATGGCATTCGCCATATCACCCTTGTCCACCAAGGCCACCTGAGCATACCAGTAGTCTGAAACTTTGTCCAGGTTCCCTGTTCCTTCCTCCTCTATCAGCTCCTTAATGGTACGCGCACAAAGATGTTCTTCTGGAGTCAAATCCATTCGTCTGGGATCGTCCAAACTCAGAGGTGTGGAGGGCCATTCCCCAGTTTGTGCATTATCGTGCAAACTCGCCTCTAGTTCGTCCTCGGCGAGGTCGTCTTCTGCGGCTTGCAGCACATTTGCACCGACAATCGGTACGGGTTGAGCGTCCGCCACCATGGTGGTTCTGGGTGGCTATATCTGATAGCTGGTTATGCAAGTATAGATGCAGTGGGAGTGTGGAGATGGTGCTTATTAATTTTATTTGCGAGTGGCTGCTCGCTGCGACCGCTGTCGCAACGTCGCAACGCCCCTCCAGTTTTAAAGTTGCCGGGTCTCGTTTCCGAACTCTTGCTTTCGGCCTTTAGGGTCTTTCACGCAACCGGTGACCTCTTTTGAAGGCCACACTTAATTAATATAATGTTACCTTGCTGTACCGGTACAGGTCAACAGAAAACAGAAATGGAGCAGACAAATTGCATTCATGACCAGAATTCTTCATCAATCGTGCATGTTATGGTACCGGTACTAACGGTAGTCGGTAGCCGGTAGCCGGTAGACTAACTTGAACTTTGAAAGGAGTGGGGTTAAACGGTTGAACCCAAACCTCATTTCCTGGGAGTAGTCTATGTACATTATTTACTATTCTAACCAAACGGAGAACATATTTCTAAATCCTGGGTCATTCATTTCCGCAGACTGTTTACACCCCTTAATTAAGGCACCCTAGGCCTGGGGGCTTGAAGCCTTGCGGTACAGTCAGGCCTCTGGTTGAATCAATCGAATCGAATGATTCGATTCAATCGAATGTGCAATCATTCCAATCCGCGGACCGTGGATGAGCTTCGTACCGTACTCGTAGCTCGTACCATACTCGTACAGTAGCTCTTCATTTCTTATTCGGATGAGTGTAAGGGCGAAGAACAATTCAGGACGAAGAAGCGTTTCGCACTGAGTGACAGTCGAGTGGAGTCGAGTGACTCAGTCAAGTCGCTATGGGATGTGGGCTGCTTTGGCTTGCCCAAGCCTCCCCACCTTGGGCCGTCAAGGACCCTTGAGGGTAGCTGGTCTATAACCACGGGCGGAAACGCCGTCAACGAGGACACCCATATCGAGAGCTTCGTCAGAGTTTCTAACTTCTCACATTGTGACCTCTCGAGGCGCCCCCTTCGCCCACAAATACAGTCTCTGACGACCGAACCCAGACAGCGTCAATAGCTTTCCTCGTTGCCCTGCGCGACGCCAGGGAAAACTCATCATTTTCGGCATGCACGATCGAGCTAGAACTGTTGATTGATAAGACACCCCGCACTCGAGCTAGACCTGTTGATTGATAAGACATACATGTGAAGCCCTCACTTTGACCGGCACGTGGTCACGAGGGCAAACGTTTCGTCAATGCAGGTAGGAGCCGGTACCGGTAGACTGTGAGACCTTGGCGCCAAAAGGGCGAATGCAGCTCTACTCGTACTCTACTAGTCTACTGCAATCGAGTCACTCGAGTCTTGAAATGATTGAATGATCGTAATAGCCACCAGTGTAATAGAATTCTATTTTAAGGCTACTCTGAGTATGACTTGTCCACCGTGCCGCTACCCTAAACCTATAACCCCCACAAACATTGGCGTTGTCCCCCTCAGCCAGGAAAGTTTAAAACCCAACGGAGGCAAGTCCAGTCACTCGAGTCTTAAAATGATTGAATGATGATCGATGATGATGAGCACTACCGGTACTAGTCTACTGGTACCTGGTAGTTAGCTACTAGTAGCTAGCTAGCTAGCTAGCTAGTAGCTAGTAGTACGATAGAATGATTCGTTGGAACAGATCCAATCACTTCAGCAAACTGGCACCAGAGCGGCACGTTCCGGGCTTTTATTAAAAGGGTAGTCGACCTTTAAACTATGGTAGGGTAAAAGATTGTACTCAACTCTAAAAGGTTCAAAGCTAAATTTATTTAACCTCATGTATACTAGCTAGCTAGTAATATTATTCCAAAGTTGCTTTGCTTACGTATGAAGCAGATTTGCGGCCAGTACCAGCCAGATTGTCTCAGGAGGAAAGTTAGCAACAACAACAACAACCACAACAAAGGAAAAAGGAAGTGAAGACGTCAGCAATTCTCAGATTGCACCGCCAAGACAACAGAGAGATAGAAAGCAAACTGATTGTTTGAGTGGAAGATGGGCGCCTGTACTGAATGCCGTTTGGCTAAGGTCAAGTGTGAGCAGAGTTTCCCATGTGGACGATGTCAGCGTTTGGGCAAGAACTGCATTCCTCATGAATCAAGACAAGGACAGAATCCTTCACGGCGCAAACGGCAGCGAACCGACCCCAAAGTGACAGGAGATGTTCGGTTGGAACGTATGTTGATCACAGAGGCCCGGAAGGATCACTATGCATTGAAGCACATTGTGCGGCAATGGATCGCCTTGTCCATCAAGCGCCGCTCCTTCAAACTGTGGGCCCGTGCCGGTAATTTGGCCGAGGCCTGTGGAGTTTCCATGGACGAGATTCTGAGTGACAAGAATGAAGAACATCGCTCCATGGATTTCATCCACCGCATGATCACCTCTCCAACCGAAGACCAGTTGGTCATTGGCAAACAGCCCTTGAAACCAAACGATGTTCCGGATATTCTCTGGAAAGCCGTAGGTAGGCCCACTGATGAACACATGGAACAAGCACTCAACTCACGTTGGATTATCGTCCGAGAAGTCATCCAGGGCACCATTCGATTCTATATCTCGCCTGGATTTGTCCAAACCATTGGCGTCTCCCGGTCAACCCTTGAAGCCACCTTTCGCGCCAACCAAATGGATGTTGCCAATTTGTTGTATCCCCAACACGCCATGAATAATCAACAACAGGATTACATGACTAGCCTTGCACAGCAATTGGCACTCCACAGCAAACCAGGCATTCCACCCAAACCCTCCAGAATACCCAATGTCAAGATTCTGGTCGGCAAAGACAAGCAGGAAAAGGTGGTCGATCAGCTAGTGTGCCTTCACATTCAACGCATGGATGTCTCATTTGTATTGTTTGAGTTTGTGGATCCTAATGCCAAAAAGGTGGCCACAAATGACCAGGAAAAGGATGAGATCAATCTCGATAGTTTCTATCTTGATCTTGATTCTGTTGAAGGAGGTATTGACGATTTCAAAATGATATGTGATCTTCTCAAGGACAGCTAGCTTGCTTTGGCTTGCTTTGGCTTGCAAAGCCTCAGTGCCTGTCGCTGTCATGCACTTGACGACCTTTGGGGGCAGCTCTGCTAGAACCACGGTGGAAACCCCGCCAACGAGGACACGTGGACGACCACGTCCTCAGAGTTATTAAAACTCCTCAGCATTGTGAAATTGTGACCTCTCAGGGCGTCCCTTCCACCAAAAAGGGCCGAAGCCTAATTGTCGCTACAAGCCCTTCTGGAAGGAGAAGGCCTACCAGTTGCTTTTCCTCGTTTAGCAAGGTGGATGGAAAGGACGGCCTATTTTGTCTTCTTCGTGGTGGCCAAAACACGAGGAACTTGGTTTGATTCGGTGGCCTCCCAAGTTCTTGGTGGGAGACTTCGATCGGATCCTGTTTAATGCCAGCAGTGGGCCGAGGGGGCGAGTAGACAAGACTTGGGCAAGGCAAGGGGTACAACCACGGAACCGTTCCTTGGGGAGATGGAAGGGACATGTCGAGAAATCCACTTCACAAGTTGCTCGTCACGGTTTGCCATCATCGCTACTCTAATCGCCCGTTTTCGAACTCCCCTTGATGTGAGCGATACGTCCTAGCCTCCTCGGATCGAATGAAATCGAATTCACCAATCGCTCCGGAGGCAGCTTCACTGCGGCAGTTCTACGGGCTACTAGCTAGTTAGATAGGAGTGTGATGGTCTCTACAGTATATTATTTGCCTAATATTGCAGGTTCTTGGCCACTTGAACCACAGGTGAACGCGGTGGTTTAGGTTCAGTTTGGTTCAGATTGCCATTTTAAAACGAGGAGTTTCGCCCAACTTTTTACCATTCCCTCCAATGACTTCTTGACAAATCAATTCTCGCAGCATCTAACTTCTAAAGGTACCAGGTACCAGGTACGTAAAACATTTAAGAAGCCAAATCAGAGACCAGTCCGAAATCCAGTTACCTTCCAAGGTACCGGTGCCTGTCCCAACAGCAATGGGCTTGCTCCACAACGAAACACATTGAACCTCCCTCTCTAGTCTACATGTCTACATGCGTATGGGTAGCTAGCTACTGGACTAGCTAACATAGTCCTACTACCGGTGCCATGGTAGCTACTAGCTAGCAAGAGCAGCGGTACTAGTACTGGTCTAATACCACGTCAGCATCCGCGGTACTGGCAGCGTACCGTACCGCTCCATCCCAGCTGAACTGGCACCACTCCTGGCTTCGGAAGGGTAAAGGGTAGTTGATGTAAATATGGGGTTAAAGACGTACGGTATGCTAGTAGCGGAGTGCAAAATCATTTTACCAGAACTACCTGACATGCTGTCTTTTGCGACGAGAAGACTACACCCACTAATGTTGTCAGGGGAGGTAATTTCATAACAACAACAAACCAAGTGAAGAGATCTGCAAGACTCAGATTGCACCGCCAAGACAACAGAGAGATAGAAAGCAAACTGATTGTTTGAGTGGAAGATGGGTGCCTGTACTGAATGCCGTTTGGCTAAGGTCAAGTGTGAGCAGAGTTTCCCATGTGGACGATGTCAGCGTTTGGGCAAGAACTGCATTCCTCATGAATCAAGACAAGGACAGAATCCTTCACGGCGCAAACGACAGCGAACCGACCCCAAAGTTCCCGCTGTGCCAGGAATTGTTCGATTGGAAGGTATGCTGATCACAGAGTCCCGAAAGGATCACTATGCATTGAAGCACATTGTGCGGCAATGGATCGCCTTGTCCATCAAGCGCCGCTCCTTCAAACTGTGGGCCCGTGCCGGTAATTTGGCCGAGGCCTGTGGAGTTTCCATGGACGAGATTCTGAGTGACAAGAATGAAGAACATCGCTCCATGGATTTCATCCACCGCATGATCACCTCTCCAACCGAAGACCAGTTGATCATTGGCAAACAGCCCATGAAACCCAACGATGTTCCGGATATTCTCTGGAAAGCCGTCGGTATGCCCACTGATGAACGCATGGAACAAGCACTCAACTCACGTTGGATTATCGTCCGAGAAGTCATCCAGGGCACCATTCGATTCTATGTCTCGCCTGGGTTTGTCCAAACCATTGGAGTCTCCCAGTCAACCATGGAAGCCACCTTTCGTGCCAACCAAATGGAAGTTTCCAGTTTGTTTTATCCCCAACACACCAAGAATAATCAAGGAAAGGATTACATGGCCGCTTTTGTACAACAATTGGCACTCCACAGCAAACCAGGCATTCCACCCAAACCCTCCAAAACACCCAATGTCAAGATTCTGGTCGGCAAAGACAAGCAGGAAAAGGTAGTGGATCAACTACTCTGTATTTACATTCAGCACATGGACATCTCCTTTTCCTTGTTTGAGTTCATGGATCCCAATGCCCAAAAAGTAACCACCATGAATGACCAGCAAACGGATTTGAACCATCTTGATGATTTCTATCTCGATCTTGATTCTGTTGACGGAGGTATTGACGATTTCAAAATGATATGTGATCTATTCAAGAGCAGCTAGCTTGTCGGGCTTTATTCTGGCTACGCACGGTACTCACTGAATGTACAGTCCTTGTGGTATTGTGGTGACGCCAATGGGTAGAGAGGAAAATTAATTTCCACAGCAAGGTGGGACGATTTGAATGTGGGGCTGTGGAGACTTGAAGGTGGTGGCAATGGTTTCTACGAACGAACGAACGGACGAACGGCCCTGCAGGATGGATAGTGACATTTTTTTATTTGATAGAAACAAGTACAGGTACATTTTAACGGGAGGATGGAGCAGTCGTTTCTGTAACAGAGTACGCTGTAGTCGGAACAATGGAACAAACACGCACAACAGTAAAGACAACGCTGCACTTAGTTCTATATAAACCAGTCTCCGCTGGCATCATGCTAGTCAAAGGATTATGGATGCTATTAGAGACGACAGTCGAATGTTCGATATACTTTTGTAGCCGTGGCGGTCGCAGTGTTTCTTCTCTAGACTCTTGTTGAAAACGTCATTGAGAAAAAGTACCAAAGTTGATCATGACGCGGCAAAGTTCTGCCGTACCTTGTGTTTTTCTATTTATTTGTTTGCTGCTTCCGATGGAATTTTCATCAGAGTTGTTTGCTTGGTGGCGGTTCTTTCTCTTGAGGTGGCTCTGGATGCACATCACGATTGCTGTTGACGGGTCGGCACCAAAGATACGTCAATACTATGAGCAAAAGGCAGCCAGCACCCAAAAAGACCGAAGCTGCTATTTGTATGTCCGCCAAGGCATCCGATGTAGCCACTGAGAACTTGCTTTCGCAGGTTTCACAGTTTCCAAACGCATTAATGTGGGGCCAGTCGACATCCTGCGATGGTCCCATGTAGGGATTGTAGGCTGTGTAGGTGGCATTCAAGTCAAACACTTGCTTGTGCTGGACGCAGGCTTCCACCTGATTCAAAGCTTCGTATTTTTCGGTATCAAAACAAACGCGTCGTTGACATATTCGTACCGAACACCCCACAACGTCGACCGACGACTGACATTGCCCGGGTCTACCATCCGGGGACATCATACCGGGACACGCCCACTCGTATCCCCAGTTCAAGTCATACACGGCATCGTAGTACGTTTTGTAATGTTTCCTCCCACCTCGTATTGTGCTCGAAATGCGCTCTTGGTATCGGACTCCGGTAACCCTCATGGGTCCCAGATAGTCCATTTTGTCTCGATCCATGAGCATAATGGCATAAATGAAATAGAGTAGCATGGATACTAAAAGGGATGTGAGTGCTATCATGAGCGCCCTTAGTCCGTTCTTGGGCACGACACATTCGTCTTCATCATGGTTCCTATATCGTATACAAGTGGAGAGTAGCGAAAAGAGAATAATCGCAGTCCCGAGACTGGACAAGACGAAAGCCGCTGTTGGATTGATGGTGGATCCATGCTCTTTGAGAACGTTTTCACTGGCGACTACCGTTGCCTCCATGGTTGATTGCATTGTTGTTTTTCTTCTTGGGCTTTTGTTTCTTTTAAAGTTATTAGTAGCGATAGTCAAGCTACATGATGATAGAGTGCTGGCCGAAATTGTTTCGCCCAGGTTGCCCCACAAGCAAAGGTTGGCAAGTCCTCCGAGATAGAGCTACTGTATCAATGCAATGCAATGCAACTGGCAAGGATTCGAAAGTATCCATGACTGGGTGCCGGCCAAAAAATGAGATATCTGGCGGTATTCAATGGCTTAACTGCATCCAACCTGGCAAAACAGCAGAGACCGAGCGACAGTCTCCATTCCTGGTCCTTAACTCTAATTTTGTTCCTAACCCTACTCAGACGTGGTTTCGCGGCACACTGGCTTTGGATCCTTTTCGACCCCCTTCGAAGGCGACCAAGCAACCCAATCAGACAGCCGACAGCAGCACCCACCAAGTGGCAACAAAGACAAAAGACAATCAACCACCACCAAAGCGAAACGCTAAGCAACAGTTCCATCCATCTAGCTAAGCACCATGCCCGTCGCTGCTCCAGCGGACAACGTTCAGAATGCGGGCGAACCAACGGGTCCCGATGTACGTACAATGAATGAACGAATCGAGGAGAGGATGGAACGAAGATGCGGGCTGATGTTTCTTTTTTCTGTTGTTTCTATACTATTTGTTAATTACAGGCCTGGTTCAACTCTTTGCCCATAATTACGCGAGCCTGGTTTGGCATTACACTGGTGTTGACGCTGGTGGGTAATTTTGGCATTCTGAGTCCTTATTATTACCTTTGGAATTGGGACAAGATGGTGGGCAAATTCGAAGTGTGGCGCGTCTTGACTAGTTTCTGCTACGCCGGTGGATTCGATTTCAATACCCTCATTGCCATGTACACGCTCGTTACATTCTCCAAAAATTACGAGACCGGTGGGCCCTTCAATACTGGTGCAGGAGGTGAGTCACAACACATATGAAACAAAACAAACGAATGAGTGATGATGTTTTTATTGTCTTTTTTGTTTTTCTAATTTTCTATTCCATTTCGATCTTACTATTCTTTGTTTATAGGCGGCACTGCCGATTACGCATTTGCCATGCTCTTTGGCGCCGCTGCTATTTTGGGCACATACCCGTTATTGTTGAGTTATCTTCCTCCTCTGTTTTGTCGCAACATGATTTATTTTGTGCTTTACATTTGGAGTCGACGACATCCGACATCGCAAGCCAACATTTGGGGCATTCCCATGAAAGCCATTTACTTGCCCTTTGCCTATTTGGCACTCACGATTTTCATGGGAAATCCCTATTTTGATCAATTGCACGGAATGGTCATTGGCCACTTGTTTTATTTTCTAGCAGAAGTTGTGCCGCAAGTGTATGGAAAAGATTTGCTGCGCACGCCCTTGTTCCTGATTGATTACTTTGGGGTGGGAAACTACATACCGGCAGCACCTACCAATAATCAAGGACGCAATAATCCATGGGCCAATCCACCGCCCGCAGCCAATAATGAACCAAGACGAGGAGGAGGATATAATTGGGGTGGTGGTGGACGGGCACTTGGAAGAGATTGAAGGAATTTAACAACAATTATGCAACAAGACGAAAAGGGTGTCCCGATATTCCACGGAATGGACCAACAACAAGACAAACAAAAAGAACGACAATAACTTACATAGATAGGTACTGTAGTACGTACTGGAAGCCCAAAAGGCAACAACTCAACCTACTCGATTATTTCCAAGAACAACAAGTGTGTTCGAATCGACTCGACTCGATTGACGCCTCCCAATAAACGACTAAATGAAATTTGTGGTCGCTACAGCGGTGGCTATTGAAGTACGGTCTGTCGGGATTTGCCTCGACGCTCGAAAATGACGGAGAATTCATTTCGTGGGGTCCATGGAATAATGTCCGCCAAGCAGTCGTGTCGTCACGAAATTTGCCAGGCCTGGCTTCCTGTCCCAAACTGACACGCACCACTTTCAACCATCCTCCGTTTCCAAACTAGCTAGGTCGTACGGTGTATGTATGTCCACCTTTGTTCGTCTCGTCGTTCGTACCCAGGGGACACCTTTGAGCCGCTAGCCAGGTGGCTACCGTAAAGAGAAAGGCAACAGTGAGGGGATACGTTGTTCCTGGCTCACAAAAGGGACATTCGAGCAAGTCCAACAACCCACTGGGCAGCCACAACACGTATCCCATGCATTTGCAAGAGCATACATTTTGCCAAAGCCTCGTGACTCTCCCTGCTAGCTGAAAGGGTACGCTGCAACCGGTATTGCCTTGCCGCGACGCAACGCTGGGCTACATTACTAGCCACAAACTGAATGTGTCATTCAAGTCCAGCTTGGCTGGAGGTGCCCAAAAGGCTGCAGCTCCCTTCTAAGAGGCAACTCATGGGAGGACATTTGGCACGCGCAAATTCTGCTGTAGCCCGTCACCTTGAATCCTGCCAGAACGAGTTCCTGGTATTGGTACTAGCTAGAGGAGGCATGAATGTCCAAGGAATCTTCGGGACTCGACTCTCACCAAGAAGGCCAGCCTTGCTTGTCGCTCGTTTTGTTTACGAAGATGGCAAGGGCATCAAATATTACAGCGGCCCATGGATGTTGGTTGTCTCAGCAGCCGTTGACCTTACAGGTGAGCAATTTGTGTTCCTCTGATAGTTCTACCGGTACGTGTTCTACCCATGGGTCCGTACTAGTACCGTAGTACAGTTAGAGCGAGGTCTCTAGAAATCCACTTTGATGTGATGGCTGGAGGCAGGTGCCAGAGTTCATTAGTTGTGCCCCTGATTCGATTCCACGGAACCTATGCAAGTCCCTCTTGTTGCCTAAGCCTGGCCCCCGCCCTCTAGCTAGATGGCTTCCGCAGCTGCTTCCGCTACCGGTAGCTAGACTCCATAGTACGGTGGATGCAGCGGTTGGATGGCATTTTTTGGAGACACCGAGTCGTGTGGAAAATATCTTCTCACTTCAACTTTGAAGAAGTGCGGCCAAAGCCAACAAGCAAGGGGAAAAGGAGGAATGATAGATGAATGTGTGGCAGCAATGACTATTCGACTTGCCACCATCAAGATTCTTATATTGGTGCTGCTGTATCGTCCAAGAGTTGCCTCCGCCCAGGGAGTTTGTGTTGGGACCGCCACAGCCTGTGAGGAGTTATTTGGTCCCGAACCTTGCCCTGTCGAGGGCAGCGTGGACGGGAGTGGAGGCGACCTCCTTTGCGCTACGCTCGTTGACAAGTGCCTTTATCTGTGCCAGAGACAAGACGTGGCCGGATACAATTCACCATGTTCCTGTTTGAATGCAAACTTTGGATGCGACGATGAAGGTGGATGCAGCTTAGACCTGATTTGTGATGGCACTCCAGAGTGTACAGTTCTGACCAACGCATTGGATTGCTCCACTACCGATGGATGCGAGTGGGTATCATCCGATGATCCACCGGTGCCAATACCCACCAATCTGCCTACCAGCAGCCCTGCTGACGCCATTGACTCGGCTCGGCTTCAGGCTGCAAGGGAATATCTGATCAACCAAGGAATCTCAAGTCAGGCT